>OZ005743.1:165492851-165685835 GCA_963930735.1 Dioctria linearis | reverse complement strand
TTGTTTCCATAGCAATGGTAAATATAATTTTAAAAATGCACTAAATCGGGTTACCTCTTCTTGGTGTTGCCATACAAAACATTGTTTTTTCACTATATACTTGGAAGCTGCCTGAGAAGGCGAGTCGATGTGAAGAGCTCATATTTTGTATACGGTGCTTTCATAAAAATTGCAAATACAGGTTCAAAAGTGAGGAAATAGGGCAAGCCTTCCTTAGTGTTGCTAGAAAAAAACTTTGGTTTTTCACTATAGATATGGACACTGCCTACCGCGTTGACGAAGAGAGCTGAAATGTTGTAAATAGACCATTTTTTTAAAAAAGGGTAATTTAAATTCGAAATTGGGACTAAACGAGCAACTCCTTCGTAGGGTTGCCATACAAAAATTTCGTGTTTTACTAAATATTTGGGGACTGCTTGAGAACTCGTCGACGTAGAGAGCAACATTCTCCCACACATATGAATATATTCGCGCAAACTTACACACAGTTCCACACTCACGCATACTAACACACACGCACACGCAGAAACCCTAGAGTACGGAATAGCTCGATCGAGTCAGATAATATCTCAGATATTATGTGCAACTCTAACCAACCCCCCCCCCCCACATCTAAGTATCTATATTATCGCCGGACAACACCGATGGGCTCTCCCTACAATATTTATATATTCCTATTATAACCATAAGACTTATGTAATGTGTATTCCCCGAAAAACTCAGACACTCTTTAAAGTTTAAACTATTCAAAAATTATTTCAAGTTACCTTGAATGTTATAATTTTACTTTAATACTGTAAAACATTCATGCTTCGAAGATTCGGCAAAACGTTCATACTTCGAAGGATTCAACTTTGAAGCTTCGAACCTCCTGCTTCGAATTCTGTCAACAACCCTAGTCGAGAGTCCCAATTCTGCCTATCATCCCACCACCAGCATCATCCAAGATGTATTACTTTTTTTTAAAAATGCAGTGTGTACTCCTACAAAGACTTCAATACCGTAATACATATATCGTTTAACATAGTTTTAATTAATATCGTCATTATTTTGTATATGTAATGTTTCATTGAAATAGCCCAAATAGCCGCACTGAATTCCTACTAAAGTCATTTAAAAAGTTATGTATCAGCGGATCTTGTAATACCTGGAGTCATATAAAATGTTTACTCAGTGGAAATCTGGTATACTTCGGGAGGGTCATACTTGCGCGAAATTAGTTTATTGATGATAACCTCGGATATTCGCAAGTTTCTCGATAAAGATCATATAAAAATTTCAGCACTGCTTGATTTTACTAATGCTTTTGATAGCATTAATTATTCTAGACTTTTTTTCCACTCTCTTGGCTATGCTGACTAGGAGCTCCCTTGTCTACATGTATCAATAAGTAAAGATTCGAAATAAAATTTAGGTAATTTATAGAAAATTGCGGTATCTCGCAGGGTTCTATATTGGATACTTTATTATTTTGTTTGAAAAGCCATGGACTTTAGTTTTCACTGTGATTACGACAATTGTCGTAATTGTTGTTGTTAATTAAGAAAATTACTAGTTGACTGGTATTGATTTTTTACACAAATATTATAATTTGTGAAGTGCATACGCGTCTGATATTTTCATTTTATTTTGTACCACAAAAGAACAAAATTTATAGCACTTAACAATTTATTAAGAAAATGTTTATATTGAGATCTATTAAAATCCAAATCAATTGAACGGAATTCAAGTTTTAAAGTGCAGTACTACTCTTTAAAATTTTTTTCTTCTTCCCATTCAATCTTTTGACTCAATTGACCCAGTCCTGTAAAGCTCCATAGGTATAATAATTATGTGGGATAAAGTTATTAATTTTTGGTAGGTACCATATGATACAAAGGACACAATAGATCAATCACAAAAGATTTGGTCGCGGATTCCATTGGTTCCTACTGGCCTTATAGCCCCCTACTTCTAACTTTATCTTTCCAATTATCACTTAATATAATATAATACTGTAGAAGTGTATTCAGAAGCTTTCTTAGACGGCAATGATTATAAGACTCCTCAGTATAACCAAATACGCAGCTCTCTCAATTCGACCAACCATCATTTTATTCCACTTAATTTTGATTTTCCACTAAAATCATACTTTCCAACTTCAATCATTAATTCCAACAAATTAATTTTAATATTCATACTTCAATTAAGAGTGGTACAAAGTTAGTTCAATACATTCTGTTGGCGGTATCTTAATATCAATATCCTTGTTAGGATCATGACTCAAAGGAGTAACAAATTTTTATCTTGTTTTCTGAGCAATTAGCCTCAGGTTGGCTGTGGATTTTACTGGTAGAAAAGTGTATCCATTTTGAAGAAACTTAAGCCCTTCTCCGGCAGTTTCATTTCAAGTAGGTATAGATGTACAACAGCAAAGTTCAAAATATTGTAGACTCGATGGGTAGCATCTAATTTGCCAACTTCAAAGTTACCCAAAGGATTAAAAGTTCTACAGAACTTGCCGGTAAGATAAAATTAATTTAACGTTTTCCCAAGTTTTATCTATAAATGCAGAAAATTTGAATAATTCCCTCAGATTTTGTAGAACATTCAAACAAATATACATAGATACTATTACCTGTGCGTAATATAACTATATAATTATATGTTGTTACTTTTGCATAATTATATGTGTGAGTTAGCGTGTGCGTGTGGAAATTGCATATCTATTGAAATATTTTGAAGAAATATTTTTTTAATTTTACCAACAATAATATGAGACTATAAAACGTTCTCCTCAATGTTCGAAACTAATGAAAGTGAGTGAGAGCTGTATAATTGTCATGTTAATTATGTGAATGTGGCTCTAGCAAAAACATAGTCCGGTGGAAATGAAATTGTAAGTTGGAACCCGCCCCGAAGGTACCATGAAAACAATGTTTGTTTATTTAATAAGATTTCAAGGTATGAAACCAGGTGCCGAAATCTGATAATTTTGTATTTACGTAAGTACGTACATACATAATGTAAGAACATATGTACCACCTATACATGTACATAATATTTAAGTAAACAGCTATATGCTCTCTCTTGTGGTAGGTTGTATGCGAAAGTATGCACAAGTTATAAACGTAAATGGGAAACTCAATTGAAACGTAATTACCCTTTATGAAGGTGCTCTTGTGTCGTCTCCATTTTACTTTGCATCGGGAAAAGAGTCCTCCAAGGGGAAATTAAAAATTATGGAAACGTCTAGACGCTACTCCTGGCTGCTGCTAGATTTAAGCTTAAATTTGTTCGGAACGGAGGCGGCGACAATCAAAATTTGATTACGTTGGTAAATTTAAAGTTTTCGGAAATAATTGTATTTTGGATTTTCTCAGATTCTTTTTTTTTAATTTTCTTTTAATTTTTTTTTTCGGGGCATATGATATGATTTTACATGAAATTTTTAAAGTTGTTTAAAGAATTACACAGAATTTCTAGGAATATGGATTTGAAAAATTTGTGTTCAGTCGGATGGGGATGCCGTAGGTGTTTTGTATTACATCAGGCTCGGTAATTATATCCATGTCATGTACCCTCCTCGGGATGCTCAGCAGATTTGAAGAAATACAGTGTCATTTTCAATATTTAATTTGGACGTCAAATAAAATGTTCACTCCATATCTATAACATCGAAAATTAACATACGATTGCTATACAAGTCAAACACTTATTTTCTCAACCCAGGATATTTAGAATGTCCAGCATGGACTACAAGATGATCTAATGTACTATTTACTTTCATAAATTCACTAGAGTTTTCCTGTAGTTTTAGTTCTCATCAGGTGTGTGGTGTTTTTCTTTAAGAAATTTTTGTAACTCCAAGCAAGGTGTAATGATGGAAACTTCTGTAAGTTAAATTTGGTATCAAAATTGTTTATTTTATGTGAATGTACTTGTGCTTAAAAGTGTAAATGCGTTGTGATCTGTCGAGCGCGTCTTTTTTGAGGCCATTCCCTTTAACTCGTACACGAACTTGTCTGTCTATATATTTCTTTTTTACTATTTTCGACATTTTTGTAGACTCACTTTTCGTAACCACGGCGAGCTGAAAATTGGCATACAGGTTCATGTCGCGTGACAATTGAATCTATCAAAATTTGAACAGGAAATTTCCATGGAAAACCCGGAAATCGGGAAAAATCATTTGAAAATTTTGTACAAATTTGATTAGTGATAAATCCGTTTCAGGAAAAATGCAGATTTTTCCGAAAAAATTTTCCGACTTTTCCGGAAAATTTTCCGGTAAAAAAGTTTTCTAAATTATGCAGGATCAAGTTCCCTATCAACTGGCATCATTCCTTTCTCTCCGACAATGGTGAAATCTTACAGAAATAATCGAGGTAAATTCATGTAAAACACTTTTCCGACGTTTTTTCAGACCAAGGAAGCGTTTGAGCGTTTTGCAACCTAAGACAGAGTTGTAGAGCGAAATGAGTTGCATAAAGTTGCTTTTGTGGAAAACTCCGTGGAAAACCCGGAAAAGCGGGAAAATCATAGGACAAATTTTCATCGATATGATTAGTGATAAATCTGCTTCAGGAAAAATGCAGAATTTTCCAATTTTTCTGGAAAATTTTCCGAAAATTTCCGGAAAATTTTCCGACAAAAAAGTTTTATAAGCTATGCGGAATCAATACTTTCTCTTCAACAATCATGAAAACTTGCATGAAAAATCGAGGAAAATTCATGTAAACTTTTAAAAAAAATTCATAGTAATAGGAAAAGTCTGTGGAAAACATGGAAAATCGGGGAAAATTCATGTTATATGGGATCAAGTTGGAATACAGCTAAAAAGCGCTGTTTAAAACATAATTTGAATTTAAGAAAACCGCTGCAGTACTTCAACGATTTGATACTCGAAAAATTTGTGTTTTCGGATCAGCACCAAACATTACTTAAAAATTGTTTTAAAATATCTCCATGCAGCACGTAATAACAATTTAGTTAACGTGAAAAAAGGCAGAAAATAAAATAAGTAAAAAACGAGTTTTTCAAACAAAACTGAGGCCAAGCCGCATAAAAAAGTAGAAAATAAAACTTTTCTTTACCTCTGTGTGTGGACTCAGATTTTATTCGCTGACATTCACCGATATATTTCAGTATGATCAATCAGAGGTAAAAAGTGATTTGATTCATGAAGAGAAAGAATATTCAAGAGAAATGTCCCAATCAAAAAATCTGAAGAAAAAGTTTATTTTCTACTTTTTCATGCGGCTTGGCCTCAGTTTTGTTTGAAAACTCGTTTTTTACTTATTTAACTTAATTCTAGCTGTAATTCCATATGGAAATATCATATGAATAGAAAACTCAAAATCACGCATCAACCCTTCTCAGGTGAAGATTGAAGTTTTTGAGATGATATTTCAAAAATAGTTACAAAAATGAGTTGATTTTTGTTTGTTTGTTTATGAAAATTGTAATAATTGCAAATGAACCAGTTCAAGTCATGATACAGAAATGTCCGTGCATACTATTTGTACATGAATTTCGTGTTGTCCTTATATATGCAAATTATTTTGAAAATGTACTGCTCCGCCTTTTTTGATTTTTTTGCGTGTGTGGGTCTCAGCAAGATCAGGTGTCCAATCATGGCTGTGTGTAAGGAGTGACAGCCTCACGGTAATATAAAAATAAATTTTCGATCTCCAAAGATCCCTCTCCCGATTTCAATAGTGGTTGAGGCAAACCTATTTAGGCAAAAAATATCAAATGTAAACGGAGCATTGGTTTGCAGTGTTCCCTTCGAACGAGCAATAATCTTCGAGAATCGCCATCATGGCAGTACATTTATTTTTTTGGGAGATCTTAAAACTGTTCCGTCAAGGGTGGAGTTTATTAATTCATGAGCACGAAGTCGAAACAAAGATGATTCGAGTCTAGGTCAAGTAACGACTATTCCAGAATAAAAATGACCACCTGTCCCCTCCCATTACTAAACAAACAAACAAAATTGGAGAGTGCTGGTAGCATTGCATCTATTAAAAGGTGTGCACTTATAGTTGCAAGTCATTAACCCCTCAAGAACCCAGGAATGTCTGTGATAAAACCTGCCAGTATAGAAACCTCCCAGTCTTTAACTTCTTAAAAACTCCCAAAACATATCCAATCCTTAATCCCTCCCAGTCCATCCCAAATTAAATAACAAACTCTTGCGAGAAATTCATTTAGACAGCTGATGTGGTGCAGCAGCTTTTGGAAAAAATAACAAAGAACAACTTGAGAAGTGAACAAAAAACCAAACCAAGGATCAAAAAGAAGAAAAGAGAAGACATCAAATCGCACTGAGGCCCAAAGATTAGCCCTAACGCCCTAAATAAGACAAACCGAAGGATGTGTAAAATTATCAAACTAAATCCAAAGAAGGAAGGCAATGAAGAATTTTGAAAGGCGCAGAAGCACTTTCCTTGACTTGATTGCAAGCCTTTGGGCCATCATACATGATTATTCTTGATTCAAACCGGTTTTTTAAGGAAGAGGTGAAAAGACGTAAAGAGATATATAAGTGCAAAGTTCTGGTGCAGTGAAAAATAGCAGTCAGGCAAGAAGAACGTCGTGTATATGTATCAAAGTGACTTAGCTAAAAAGTTGAAGATCCCTACGACTCTCAGTAAATTTGGGAAATTTGTAGTATTCAGAGAAAGCCCGGATTAGGAAAGAAATCAGGTTCAGTACACCAAAAATTGGAGAAAAAAGTGTTAAACTACTTAAAACGAAATCCCAGTATGTCGATGGGGCTGATTTTTCTATGGTCCGGAATTAAAAGAAGAGAAGGCATTCCAAGTTTCAGTGCACGGAAATCACCAGACAGAATGTCAAAAAAGAACTAAGTTGCAAAATTCAAGAGTTGGATTTTGTATGAAAATTTCCTAATGAAGTTCGACTGCTGCATTATATGAAAGCGGACTTCAATTAGCTTACAGGAATTTTTTTGTGGGGAAAAAAAGGGGGCGACGCAGATCCCAAGTTTAAGTATCGTCGGTGCACCAAATTTCCCGTTAATCACTTAATTTTGCAAGCAATATTTAATGTGGCCAGAAATTATTACCTTTCGTAACAACATGTATCTTTAGAAGCGATGTTACACAATTCAAATCACAGCACTTTTATAATTTTATTAAACGAATGATATTTTTCAACTATGCGTGAGAAGTAAAAACCTAATTCTTTTTTTTTTAAATACCATTTAACATAATTCCGTGGAAACGTTCATGAATTTTTGAATATGAATACGCTCATGGTATGCTCATCGAAAAGCTCATCGGAACGCATCAGAAAACTTCACCCGTATTCAAAAGCAGAGAAATTTACACATATATGCGCAAATTCCATATGCAACATTGCTAGTTTTTCATAGAATTCTCCCCGAGCGGGGTAAAGGATTGACGAAACCGATGAGCAGAGCGATGAGCAATTTTTACTAGAGAGTTATCATCTACCAGTGTATTATTGTACATGAATCAATAAAGAAGAGTAATCGGGGCACAACCTCCGAAAATATGTTGTTCGGTCCACCACCGAACTACAAGTCCCTTGATGCATCCAATTACAGGGAATCGCAAAAAATTAAACTCACTAATAAAATGTCCTCAAGTGCTCCTCAAAGTTCCTATAACATCACAAAGGTCTCTCGATGGACATTCACAAGAACAAAATATTATTAAAACTACTAACAACAAACAATAAATAAGACAAAACTCAGCTAAAATACACGGTC
This sequence comes from Dioctria linearis, assembly GCA_963930735.1. Lineage (NCBI taxonomy): Eukaryota > Metazoa > Arthropoda > Insecta > Diptera > Asilidae > Dioctria > Dioctria linearis. The sequence goes on along the minus strand of OZ005743.1, from coordinate 165,678,094 downwards.
CCTCCGTGTATTTACATTTTTGTCTTGTCATTCAATTGACATTACGTCAAACATACGATTTCTCCGCAGCAATTGGTACAAACGTTTCTATGGCAATTATAAAAAAAGCGGCGACCCATAGTGAAATCATCTATTTCCAAATCAGAGTTGATCTGATCAAGTCCTAAAACTTGGAGTCTGTTCTGAGCGAAATCCTAATCCCAATCAGAAGTTAATTCTGAAATCCAATATAGAAATTAATTCTAAATACATAACTTGAAGTTGACTTAATCCTACAAAAAGAAGTTAATTCTAGCTGTCTTAAATACTTGAGGTTGACTCAGTCCAAAAACAGAAGTTAATTCTGGCTACACAAATATTGGAGGATAACTCAATCTTTATAGAGGAGTTGATTTTGGTACATTAAAATTGATGTTGACTCCAATTTTTACCTATAGGAGTTGGTCCTAAACAATATACATAACTTGAGGTTGACTCAAAGTATTTCGGCTAGGAGTTAATCCTAAGGATTGCACAAAGTGAGGTTAACTCAAAGCAATCTTGCATAGGAGTTAATCCTAAATCTAGACAACTTTATACAAAGGTTAGTACAGATCTATTTCCAGAGGTAAACTCTGCGACAAATAAATTCAGAAGTTCATTCTAACCAAATTAGGAAAAAATATTAATCCCACACGTAGCAGCATTCAATTCGCTGCATTCATAAAAGCGCGCACGATTAAACGTCACAAGTACCATTACTGCAAATCCCCATACGCAGCAACATTCCGATTTGTTGCATTCAAAAGGTACGCACTCGACAAACGTCATCAGTGCTTCCTCCATACTCTCACGTACCAGCACAACAAAAAACTGCACGTTAGAAGCAGAAACAGATTTGTTGCTATACCTGTCAAACTACAAACTTCAGGGGAACAACTCGACTGCCCTCACGTATCAGTTCGAGCAAAATATAATAATATTTGGCAGCAGACTAAATCTTCTCTCACAGATCATCCTTCTTGTGCTAACGCATTCACACATACTCTTCTTCTTCATTTTAGGAGTAAAATACAAGGAGAAAGGCACACAGAAGTAACAGCGGACAAAATATTGAATTTTTGCTTTAAGTTTTAAAGTGAATTTTTATTGAATTTTACATAGTCCCCTATTAAGCTTGAATTGAATTGTGATATTAGATGTAAGAAAAACTTGAAATAGCACGATAGTAAATAAAATTTTATATTTCTGAGTTATATCTAAAACAGAGTTGTCTATCAAAACCGGAACACCTCCTCAAGTACAATAGTACACAAGATTTTGCATATGTGGTAATTACTTATTGTAGATTTCAGGTTTTTGGAACTTTTTTAAAACTCTCTGATTCCGAGAAGATTTTCTCTAAAATTTAATATTGTTCTACCTCGTGAAAATGGGAGTACTGGAAGAATTATAAGGAAATAGTGCCAATCTTCCTTCTACACAACGAAATCTAAATTCTATAAATCTAGTGTAGTTAGATATGATTTGAAATATCCCGCCATACTACTTAAAATTTCGTTTTGACCTTTATGTGCGCCAAGAATATTCTTCCTTAAGTAGATACTTTGCTTTGTTATTATTATCACAGTGAGTAATAACTAAAGGAGATTTAGTAGTCTCTATATTACTATCTAGTTGGAGCACTGACATGTACACGGTGTCCTATAAATTCGAATACAAAAGTGATTTACTATTTAAATATGAAAACAAAAATGTTTAGTTCTTATAGTTACACAAAAACAAAAGTCCCTTAGCAGTCCACATGCTAAAACAAAAAAATACAATTTGTATCAGTCTCACTTAGATAGCGGAGTGCGATTGAATCCATACGTGAACTAATTGTTAAAAAAATTTATTAAAGAAATGAAACCATGTGAAATTTTTCGGGACCTACGAAAGGAAGAGATAAAGCGGGACTTTCATATATAAAACAATTAAACGATATAAGGAAAACATCGTAAGAGAAGTGAACGTCCACGCACTGCGCGTACTAGGCAACGTATTAAGATCGTAAAAGAGCAGATTCGGAGAAAAAAAGGCCGTTGGGTGAGAAAAATAGCTGCGAAATTGGGAATCTCAAAGTCTTCAGCACACTTAATACTCACCAAGGATCTAGGAGCAAACCCTTACAAAACACATAAAATTCATGGAGTTTCAGCCTCATCCAAGGAAAAAAGAGCTGCAAGAGCTGAAACCATACTTACTTGGTACAGTGGTGATGAGTTCGTGTTTTCCGATGAAAAAACTATTCATTCTGGAGCAACCACACAATTCACATAATGATCGTGTGTGGGCAGTGAGAATGGAGGCCATTTTCGAAAATGAACTTTATGTGCCCAGATATCAAAATTCATCATCATTCATGTTTTGGGGCGGTTTTTGTAAAAGAGGCAAACTTCCAAGCTGCAAAAAGTTATTTGAAGATGATTATTACTGCTTTCAACAGGACGGAGTGCCTTCGCACACCGCGAATGTAGTTCAGAGGTGGTGTGCTGATAACTTTACCGACTTTTTACAGAAGGATGAATGGCCTCCAAGTAGCCCAGATTTAAATCCTTTGAATTTCTTTGCTTGGGGCAATATGGCAGCGAAACTCAAAGATTGAAAAATAAATCGTTTTAGAGCAGTTAAAACCAGATATCTCCAAAAATTTGGGAGGAAATGCCCATGGAAAACATTCGTGCCGCCTGTAACTCTTTCGAAAAGAGATTAATATTGGTAAAAAAGGCAAGAGGAGGTATTATCAAAAAAAAAAAAAATCAAGGTTATTAGCTATTCATGTACCATTAAATTTAAATAAAAATCTTTGCAAAATAATAAATACATGTTCTTATATCTCAATATCATTTTTGTATTCAAATATATTGGACACCGTGTATATAAATGGACTGATTGATCGCCTGTTTCATATGGCACCAGTTTCGATTTCAGAAAGTATGCTCTCACTGTCGTAAACTGGCGTTATATTTAAATTATTTAGGAATTTACGTATATGCATGTCTTTTGGATTTACCGAATTTACCACAAAAAGTATTTGGGACTATTGGTATTATTAAATTTTAATTATGAGTCGAAGGAAGTGTTCTTTACAAGGATTTTTTACAAGTAATATCTAGGGCAACGATTTTGGACTGACTCACCAAAATTGTGAAGACTACGGTTTCACCAATGTTAAGTAGTGTGAAGGTATAGAGGAATTTATGAAGTTTGTTCGTGATAGTTTTTGACCGAGGGCCACAAGCCTTTGCTATCCCTGAGGCTTGCCAAGATTCTTAGTCTAAAATTTTCGACAAAAAGGAATTTTCCTATGCTAATAATGGACTTACAGGTATTCTGTACTGTCTTGTAGACTTGTTTCAATTCTGGATACTAACGCAAATTATAGGCATGAAAAGCAGACTCTTTCGTTCTTATTAGTAGAGACCTGCTGTAGGAGTGGTAATAGTAAGGAATAGTAATCTATTCATGCATGCCAAGATTTAGAATGTCACTAAGCTCTAATGTAAATTCATCAACATCCCTTGAAGCAAAAGAGACGGACCAATGAATTTCTGTAAGATACTGATTGCAAATGTCCCAATCAGCAGTTATATTTTGTTTTATTTAACGTTTAAGCTAAGAATTCTAGTAAAACTTGAATTTTACGAAATAATAACAAAATCTTCCAATATATATATATACTGCCTCTACACCAATATGCAATGATCTGTTTGCCGTTGTGTAGTTTCGCTAAATTTCTTCAATTACGAGCTATAATTGTTTGTTGAAATGTTTTTTAGACCTACCGATAATATTCTAAAGAAGCCTTCTTTAAATCGAAGATTGGTCAAAGACCCTTTGGCACCTGTTTGCAATTAAAACAATCCTCCTATCTCTTTGACCTCAATAGGCTCTATCCTGCTTCAAAAACCCCAAGAAAACCCACGCTCGTTTACAGGATGTTTTTTTCATGAAATTACTGATTTTTTAAAAATTAGAAAATATAAAGTATCGAATAATTGTTTTAAAAGGATATTATTATTATTTCATTTTATTACGGAAAGTACACAAGATTATTAATCTTTTAAAGTACATTATATATTGAAAAATAAAAAGAGAAAAGCGTGAGTTCAAAAAAAAAAAAAAAACAGAGTTCAATCGGTTTAACAATGATAGTACTAATAAAAAACTCCAAAACAAAAGAAAAAGAAAAAAAAAATTATAAAATAAAATAACTAATATTACCTACCAATCATAAGAAGCAATTCCACTACCACTAAGGTATATGGGCGTAAAGCAGCATTCTGAACTCTCCAACTGTACCCGCACTCCTCACTCTATTTGGCTAATTAATCCAACTACGAGCAATATAAACAAAGTAAGAGCCTTCCAATACTCGCCTATTAAATCGCACGTTACGGTGCCGCGACGATTGAAGGAAAGAAATGTAGTCAGCCAGATAATCCGGTACACCCGTGCGCACTAACTTATAAAAAAAAGACAAGTGCCTTGCGCCTGAGGTACGACTCTAAAGAACAGCCGAGAAGATCTTTACTAAACGGGGGGGATGTGATCAAACCTGCGAAGACCGAAAACAAATCTAATGCAGTCGTTAAAGGCAACATTAATTCTGCGACGGCAACATGAATCGAGTAGTGGATAAATAAGACTTCCATTAGAAAAATGGGGTATGATCAGGGCTTTGACGAGTTTCAGTTTGATGCTGCAGCTTAAAATCTGGGTAGCAAGCCATAACCGCCGCAATCCACCTTAAATTTTGCCAATGGGTAAAGATATGTGATCACAACAGCTCAGTCTTGAATTGATCTTTATCCCCAAATTTGTAGCCTGCTCAACATAGGGTAACACACGGCCGTCCAGAAAGACGGGAGGAATATATGCTTCTAAAGAGTCATGGCGTATCACAAGGCATTGAGACTTGCCTGGATTAATCATAAGGTCGTTATTTACTGCCCAGCCATAAACTCTTTCTAAGTCCTCATTTAGACGTGCAATATGTACAGTCTTCTATGAGACCAATTGGTCTGCTAGTGTACAATTGAACATCGTCGGCATATAGGTGAACGTTAGTATCACGTACGGCATCTGTCAGATCATTAATAAATAAGCTAAATAATAGTGGACCCATAACAGAACCCTGAGGTACACCGGAAAACAAAGGAAGCAATTCAGAGAACATTTCATTAATGCGAACCTGCTGAGATCGTCCAGAGAGGAAGCTAGGGACTACATTAATAGCCGAGGGGAAAAACTGAAATTCGAAGATAATTTATTAATTAGCTTAAAATGATTAACACAATCGAAAGCTTTGGTAAAATCTAGCATTACAAGAACACCCACTTCACCTCTATCCAGGCTGCATCTCAGGTCTGTGGTGACCTTTAGCAGAGCAATTCACAGCTATGGTTCGAGCGGAAACCAGACTGCCAACGGGAAAGCATATTATTATTTCTGATATGTGCCAGCATCTGGCTGCACATAAGTTTTTCGAGGACTTTAGACAGGAAACACACAAGGCTTATGGGTCGAAAATCAGAGGGGAAAGATATCACAGTCTTTTTCGGGATTGTAATCACTGTCGCTTTTTTCCACCTTGACGGGAAGACAGATGTAGTCAGAGTAGTATTGAGTATATGCAAGATATATGGTCCAATATAGGGGTAAATAATTTTTATAAACTTTGGCGAAAGGCAATCAGGGCCAACTGCATTTGATTTAGTGGTAAAAAGCGCTTCATGAAGTTCATCAATGTAAACACATCTAAAATTAAATAAAGATACATGATTCTGCTGAGAAGGAGTCATGACATCAGCAGCTATTAAGTTGTTATTAGTGGATACAAAGTGTTGATTAAGTTCATTGACATTGAACTCCTGATGTTTAATGTTATCCTTTCCACAGATCCCAGTCGCTCTGAGATTCTTCTAAAAAATTTTAGGAGATAGCATAGGATCAAATTTCGAGCGAAAGTGATTATATTTTGCAGAGCGAATTGCAGAAGTGACCTTATCACGCGCATTTTTGTATAAGGCACGCGCACCACTGGTCCTGAGCCGTTTAAATAGATGGTACAAATGTTCACGTTTCGCAATAAGGGAATCGATAGCTGAAGTATACCATGGACATGGCTTTCTGTCAGTCTTCCTAGTTACTAGAGGTACATGCTTGTCGAAAAGGAAATTAGTGAGATTTTCAAAGACTTCGACTTGCTCATCAACACTATTGCAGTAGAAAATCTCATTCCAAGGCAAGGAGATGCATTCTTGAAATCAGCGCTTCAGTGTTTAGATTTTTGAAATCACGATAGGAGAAATAATCCATGTAATTTCCTGACACTACCGGAAAATTATATGTCAGGAATAGCATATCATGATCTAAGAAACTAGGAGCGCTAATTTGATTTTGGAATAGTATGCAGTCCATATCAGTTACTAAGAATTGATCAAGGAGAGATGTATTGGCAGTAATGTAATAGGTCGGTAAGCTGTTAACTGTGCTGAGGTATACAGACTGCATAAAGAATAGGAAGGCATCCGTGCGCGAGCCAGGCTGCAAGAGATTGACATTGAAGTCTCCCCCTACGATAATACTATCGTAACGACGGGAAAGATCAGAAAAAACATTTTCAAATTCGGACGCATCATCGACATCCACGACCTGAATGCCAAGCCTCTAGCCATAAGGACTGCGTTCTTAAACGTATCAAATTTCACGCTTCCAAAACTTTTTATATTTTTACAAAAAGTTCCGTAGAATAGATTTTGTTAGAAAAACTTAAGCAGATCTATTACAATTTTTTTTCAGTGGTCTTCAAGGAGGGGCGTGTGCCCCTCGCGGCTTCTAGCAGTATCCGCCACTGAAGACAGATTGTCCGGGTTAGCTTTACTCTTCATTGAAAGAAGTGGATTATAGTATGGTTATAAATACCTAGACGAAAGAGGTTGTTGTAGATGCTTTATTTATTTATAATTGATATGTACGCACATACTGATAATTGTATTTTGAAGTACTTAATAGAATTTTGTTATGTTTTCCTTCGATATAAAATATGAATAAGTATACTCATGTTTTAACTACTTGAAGCTAGAGGTCCAGTTTTTATTCAAAACATGAAATAAAATTTAATATTTTATGTTGTGGCGCCTTTATTCAATATACTCGCATCCCCAAATGTTTAAACCTAGATACCCCTCTGGTTACCGCATCATGTCTACTTCTGGAATAATGCATAACACACAATCTTTCAAAAGTACTTGCTTTTTACAAGTATTGAAAAAGTTCTAAATTTCCCCTAAATTGTTTAGTTTCGTATATGTATACTGAACCTTGCAAACAGTAATGGCATTTATTTTAGAAAAATTAGTTTAGAAGAACAGTACTGCACCCTATAAGTGAGTATATCAAGCTTAAAAAATAATTCCCGTATATGTTAAACATATGAAGAAGGTATTGGTGATGTAGGGCTCGGTAGTTGATAACCTTAAAATTTAGAAAAATGACCATAAAAAATGCTTTAAAAAGTGACAATAATAATTAAAAAAAAAAAATAAAAAAAAGCAACTTATATAATTAAAAAATACTTTTGTATTTCGACATTTGTGTAATGCAGATACATACAGTTTTTAAAAAAAAAAAAACGAAAAATTAATTTTCTACACATAAATAAAAAAAAAGAAAACAGAGTGAATTCCCGTATAGCTAATAATAACGAAGTAAATCTGTAAAGATTTAAACGATCAGGATATGGAAATAATTAAAATGTTTCGCTGAGTATATACTATACCTACTTATGTTGAGGTATTACAATGAATTACGAGTGCCATTTTTTTAAGATGTTCAAATGAAAATGAGCGTCGATTATCTGACAGCACAATTTTGTACATTGAAAAAGATCTTTCCACGTCCACAGAAGTAATTGGAGCGTATTTGAAATAAATAGAATCAGCCAATTGTTAATCCTCTGCATCACTATCTAAATCCCATGCAGTAATTTAAAACCGAAATTTTTATCTCAAACCTTGAGAAGTTTCCCATATACAATTGCAGCAACAACTCTCGGATTTTAATTCATCCTGGAATTTTTGTATTAGACGAATGAAATCAATAATCTTTCCGCCTTTCCTTTCCAATTTTTATTACATAATAACTTCTGATAAAAATGAAAAATTTAATTTTATATGCACAAGATCAGTTCCTATTTTATTATGTGAAATTATATCTTGTGCAATTTTTATTGCCGGTGAATCTTGCACAGTCAAAACTGGAAATTATATCTTTGAAAATATCAAAATATTCAGAGAAATACTTAGTAGCCTTTAACCATGTTCCCCATCGCGTTTATATGGGATTTGGTTGAAGGCGTATACCTGGAGCCTCCAAGTTAAATTGTTCTGTACGAGCAGGTGCTTTTAAAAAAATCTTCTTTACACTTGCAATGAGTCTATCGCCTTCTGGGTAATTTCGTGAAACTTCTTCGGCAGCTCGATGGAAACCATAAGCTAAGCAAGTCATATGTGCCATTTTAGAGTACAATTCTTTTAAACTATTCGCTGATTTTACCATATACGAAGTGGAATCCGTCAAAAAGAGTAAGTCGTTGTTGTGCTTAACTCCATCTGGCCAAAGAAGGAAAAGGGATTTGTCGAACAGCTTACATATGGTTGACGAATTAGCTTTCTCCAAAATTTCTGATGTCAAAAGAAACTCGTCATGTTCTACTATCCCTACGATAACATTCGCTACATAGCGGCCATCGACATCCGTTGTTTCACCGATAAAAATGCAAATATTTTTTCTTTTGTAATGTTCCTAATCTGGCTTATCATTTCATCATAGCAACGTTTTCCTTAGCGTGGACTCGTCTGAAACTGCGTTGTTTGTATATTTCACCAGAAAGGCTCGAAATTTTTGATGACTGATTTTATTTAAGGGAATATTAGCTGACAGTAATGCCTCGCATAGGTTCTTTGAATATGTGGAAATTTTGCTTGAGGTACATTGTAATAGTTTGTGTTTCTCGCATTTAAATTCTCCAAGCCGAGCTTCTGTTTCTCTCGGCCAATGTGTTGTTGAATACAGAAACGTTAATCTGCGGAAAATTTTATCTCACAAATCTTGCAAAATAATATACTGCCATCAATAGTATATATTTCTTCACCAAATTCAGATACAAGAAGCTCTCTCAAATGGCTAGATTTTGTCTGACTTATTTTTGGCAGTTTAGTTTAGGTTACGTTACCGTGTTATTATTCGAGCACTAAAATACAAATATACAGATATATAGAAATAACCCTTTAAAATGTTTCACGCTCTAGAGATGGGCAAACTGTATCGATATTTTCCGATTATCGGTATTTTTGCATAAAATCTTGGAAATTTTGTATCGATATTTACTTTAACAAAATATCGCTGTATCGATATTTCCATCGTAAGGAAATATATCGTAAATATCGGAAAGGTATAATTTTTGATTGTGTTCCTTGTCTAGTTCAGAAGCAGAAGCAGCAAAAAATATGCCACACTCCAACCTTAAGCATGGTTTTCACAAGCGAAGTTATACTTATGACAGACATGGGGACATGTGTCTAATCAAGCAAAAATATGCTTGTGCTTTCCTTAAGAAAGCGAAAAAGAAGAAGAAGAAGCAAAGTTTTTTGGCAACATGGAGTTCAAAGCAGGAAAAAACAAAATAAGAAGACAAGTATTAAACTCCGCAGAAACAATGTTTATCATTGAAGTGTGGAGGAGTCATGACGTTGATCTTCGGGCTAACAAACGAAACAGTCGTGTTTACAATTGCATGCAAGAGGAACTATATAAGACGTACGGACTAAGACTCTCAGTCGAGGGCATTAAAAACCGTGTAAAAAATTTAACAAAAAAAAATAAAAAAAATTCAGGTTCGTAGTGCTGTGTGGATGAAGTGAATATTATTACTACACTACGCTTTTAACAAATTTACAGGTCAGAAGTACTAAAAAAGAGCGCCATCTGACTGGGAGTATTTCGAAGTATTCAACGAATTTATCGGACACCATAAAAGTAACCGAGTGAAAGAATTTATGGAGGGAATCCATTTTGTCAGATATTACTGGGAATCGCGGTACTTCCTTTTCCCAAAACTCGGAATTTTCCAACTTAAAAAATAAAATTCAGTTAATAAATTATTCCATTACAATTATGTTATTTTTTATCAAACCTTCGACCACATTTTTCTTTGTTTCACACGAAATTGAGACACCACATCCGTCGATACATTTTGCACCTCAACCAGGAGCTTATTGCAAAATAACGCATTTTTTTTCTTTTTTCGTTCTAAAATCTTGAATTTGTCGTATATTTACAATTACTTGTTGCCGTTAAACCTGCATGAAAGCTAATATATTTGTCACTTCCATTTCCAAATTTATTTCGCTTAAAGATCTGTCAACTGAATTGAAATGTCAAAGTACGGTTTGTCACATCAAGCCCCTTTTTATGTCTGTCAGGGGTACTTTGATATCTAGGTATTCAGAACATCTAGATATCGATACCCCATGTCTGTCATAAGCATTACTGTCTCAAGTAACCTAGTTTTCAGTCCCCTTACCTCGTCTTGACATACCCATCAGTTTACTTGCGCCAGTACGAAAACGAGTTCCACGCACTTCAACTTTTTCAGCAAAGTTCAACCTGAGAAATAGTCAAATTGGGAGCATTTTCTGCAGTTGATGCATTTTTTATTTAAGTATGGTGTGGAACTTGTGAGATGTCAACACATTTGTGTTTTTGGCTTGTATACAGCTTTTTAATTTTCCGTTAATAAATTTTATAAATTTAAAAGATAATTATATAAGCAAAAAGTATTATTCCTTAGCAATCAATATGCCAGGAACGTACTCGCACTTTCTTTTTTTCTTAGAATTTTATTTTCCGAAATTGCTCTTAATTGCAATGCTGCACAATTTATGACTTTTTCAATATTCATTTTTTTGACTTGAAACCATAATTAAGCACACATTTCTGCATCTGATTATCGATAATTTTTGATCCGATATATCACTGTTTCGATATTTTTGGTTGGTGAAGCGTCCGATACAGTATATATCGATATTTTTGAAAAAAACGCCCATCTCTATCACGCTCTCAACAATTTGCCGTACTAAACTAATGGACGGTAAACCGCTTTGCATTTACATTACCATTTTTCAGAAAAAAAATGAATTCGACAACAGTCTTATTTTTCCTAGAATTAAAAAAAAAACTATGCAAGCAGCAATTTCAATCAATTCCACCTTCCAGGAAATTAAAATAAAATAGAGATACAAATTAAACGTGTTGCCAGCCTATGAAATTTTATTTTAAAATATAAAATAAAATACTTGTAAAAATTAGGGACAGTACAGTTTACATTAGAAAAAAATAATATAAAAATTCGAAAAATGATCTAAAAATAATGGAAAAATGACTTAAAAGTTGAGAAAAATAAGCAGATATGAGAAAACTGTACAATATGACAGAAAATGAAAAATAAAAAGACATGTTTTTAGAATAGTAATACCATAAAATAAGTTTGTATCAGAATTAGCATCAATTAGCGACGCATAAAAAAAAAGATGCCATTTCATCAATTTCCGAGCCCTAGTAATGACCTATAAGGAGCCGATTGAAAGTAATCTTAGCATCTTTTTGATAGCGCACTATTTCTTATCAGTAATGCTAATCGTGAATAGGCAGATAAATCATAAAGATCGAAATACAAACACGGAATTTACGGTGACACACTGACCTCGTAAATGTAGCCGAATTAATCAAATGCCAGCGACATTCTTATAAAATTGTATGTTTATTGACAAAACGGATAAGATATAAAAAAAAGGTTTTGAAAATATTGAAAGTAAGTTGCTTGGCACACAATGCTTATAATAAACTTTACAAAAAAAAAGGACATGCTGTACATTAACAAGTTTTTGGCCCAATTTGAGAGTAACAATATTGACTTAAATTGTGCAGAGTTACGCTGCAAAGGCAACAGACCGGTTAAATATTTAATAAGAATATTAGTTTCTTCGTGTAAATAACTTCGGTGAACTAATTAAGTGCTAGTGCAAAATCAAAGCAATTTCAAATTAGAACTGCCACACTCAAACTACAACAACAAAAGTTCAATTATTCCCAACTCTTGTTACGGGCGGCGACATATTCAGGTTCCACTGAGTACAGCAGAACGGTATTGCCATAGGGTCAACATTTAAATTGTCATCGTAAATATTGTGTCGCCATCATAGTATTTCGGGCTTAACCCTTGTATTATAAGAACGCCAGAGGATTATAATGTTTCAACATAGATGGTGGGGATTGAATATTCTTCACAAATGAAAAAGAGAAATTAGGTGGAAAAATTTAATAAGCCTTGGTGGAAACATTAAAAATGTAAAATATCCAGGTTCAAGATTCGCCAGTGACTAAAATTTTATCCGATTTCCACTGATTGATCTGCAATGGGTGACACTGATTTTAATGTTTTATTTTATGGCATGCAGCACTCGTCATTTTGTTCTATCACACTAAGTACCAGTACCTCCGAAAGAGTAAGTACACTTGATTTTATAATATGTGGTTATACTAAGTATAAGGCATTTACTAACAGATTTTTGTATAGTATGATAACAGCCATACGAAACTGCTATTTATCGAGATTTTCTAGACTTTTACCTAGAACAGTTATTACCTCAAAATTTACAACATAGAATTTAGTCTCTGAGACTATCCAATACGTTAATAAAGGATTCTGGTAACTATTCAGATTTTCAATCTTTTTATTTAATCCCATGGTCCTACATACATATAAGGAGATATCCTTAAAAAGCAAAAAAAAAATGTATGCTTCAAACTTAAGAAGATCAAGATTATGTGATTTACTGCTATTTTGGCATTAATAAACAAACAAACAAAAAAACAAATAAAGAAAAGAAAACAACAAATCCGTTCACCAGAATAATTTTGAATTGGAGATTTTTGGAAGAATTTCTGCTATGCGACAAACTGCTTTTCCTATATCTCACTGCTCTCATCCGCATTATTTAATAAAATATGGTGAAACGGAGATGCGGTCGAAGACTGATGAAAAACGTAATTAAAGCAGAACTCTTCCACATTACTTTTTCTGCATACATTTGGTTGAAATTAAAATCCCACCAAACTCCTAAGCGGGGTGTGAACAGAATGGAATTTCCATTTTCATCCGACTAATTGTTTGCGTATGAATAATACATGAAAATGCAAAAATATGTAGACGCTGAAAATAATTTCTGTGTCAAAAGGAAATGAAAATTCAAAGAAACTACCATTCCGTCTTGGATTTTTAGCATAAGGAAGATGTGCTCTCGTATCTGTAAACTCTGTCGCATGTGTGTATTATTTTTTTTTTTTTGCGGCTCTTCGACTATTGATTGTTTTTCAAATATCAACAAAATGTTCATATCTAAATTCTTTCGACTAAAATACGATAAAAATTCTCATTTCGGAAAGACGACGATGTTGATGACTACGCGACACGTCCTGAAATTGATTTCTTAACGAGTTTTTAGGTTAGTGTTTGATTTTTTTTTTTTTAATTTTTTAAGTCAACTATCGTTTGGGTTTTATATTGTGGAAAACATCAAATAGACAGCTTGTCCTCATATTTCACCAATTGCACCAATTTTAATGACTTAATTGTTTGAGTGAAAATTGAGATTATCTGAAATTTTTATTTTATAACGATCAATCGAGTTTCCTTTGTGTACTCAATTAGTTTTGTGTATATCCATGCAAGCTCTGAAGAGGATAGCTGACAGTAGAATATAATTGTTGGGTATTATAAAAATAAAGACATTGACCTTAGCTTTTTTCACAATTCATGTGTGACGAACCATACTTTGTTAAGCATTTTCTTCTGCGCACTTGCTTATACCCCAGACAGACTGTCTCCATAATAACTTAATTTGAAATTCAGTCATTTCAAGGAAATGAAAATGTCGACGTAAATTATTTCATTTGGAATGTCATTGACAGTTCCTCACTGTGAGCAAAAGGTCATAGGAGCGTTCAAAAATTTACGTATACGCTATCAAGAAAATTTGCGAGTATTTGTTGTAGTTGCAAAGCATTTAGACACAAGAAAATTTGTTTTTATTGGAAGAGGATCACAAGAGAAGAAAGGTTTAGTCCTTCAATAATGTCAAATTTCATGATCAGCTGATGGCTGCCAGTGCTGACTTTATTGTTATTGGAAAATCTTGTCACTTTCCAATAAATTAAGTTCGTTTCAATGAAGGTAGGTGGCGCTTTTACTGCCATTCCTTTAATATGGATTAAAATTGGCTCGATTTGAAATTGAACCGAAATGTTGTAAAAATGTACTTGATACAGCCCATTGGTGTGACACACTGCATACATGACTCCATTTAATTAAAACTGAGGTCATTATAAATGAACTAAATTTCGCAATGTGGCTTCGGAGCTGACGAGATGATATTGGAACCGAAAACTGAAGATCACAATTTAACAACCAAAAACAAAAAATTATTTTTAAAATCTAGTCTCAATGCCTATGATATGCCCATTTTTCAGACAACTTTAATCCTGATATGAACAGACATAAGATATATCCGTTTATTTCAAATAAGTGGGGGGAAGCTTTGGCGATTAGATGTATCTCCAGCGTCTTTCTTGAGTGAAAGAGTGGACTTTTCTACTTCTTGTGATTGTGCAGAACTGGTGAGTGATAGAAAATGACTCCCCATGAGAAAATGTTCACACAGAGCCCTAATGGGTATCGAAGAAAGAACTGAAGAAAAAAAATAAAATAAATGTGAAATGTAATAACAGGGGTGTATGTGACCCAAGTGTGTATACTGCCGTGAAAGTTTATTGAATCGGGAAAAACCACAATATTCAAAAGTATTCGGCGAGACCTTTAATTTGATATGAAATATGACGTTTGGAAACAACCCCCCACCAACCCTGCCGGGGGTTTAACCCCTCCACTAAGAGAGAAAATTTTATTTACAAATTGTAGCTGATAATGACCTGGCGAACACTGAAAGCCGTTTTTCGATCGAACATAACTTTAACGAATGAGAACCGATCAAAAGTACGAAAAATCTAATACTTCAATTGGATTAAAAAAAGGGGGAAGTAGGTACTAAAAAGTGAGTATGAGTATGAGTATGAGTGTGATAATGCAACGTTTAAGACATCTCTTATGTCTGTCCATGGTAAGACCTAAAATGGGCATTCCCCTTTGTTGGTAGCACAGTTAAGGTAGTTGTCAAATATATACATAAAAATGAAACAGTTCTCACTTGCGCACATGAAAAGGGCACCATTGACGGAATATTATAAATAATAAGTAATAAAAAAGTTATGAAGAAATACTTACTGCTTCTACCTGAATTAACGCAATTCACGCAATTCGCAGCGGCACTAACGTATTATGTGTAGTAAGCAGATATGCATAAAAATAAATTAATTGGGGTAAATAATTGTCAAATTTTAGTAGTTAGCAATTATTGATTATAAAAATCAATCATTTGTACAAAGATTTTGTAGTAAAAATAAATTTCGTTAAACGGTAACGAATCTACTTACTTTGCTGCTATACCTACCTAGCAAATTCCCCCTACCCAACGTAAGGTTTTTTTACAGCTCAATAAAACAAGTTGTGGCCAAAAAGCACTATATGGCTAATAGCTATTTATTTAACTGCATCTATACCACACAGTAAACATAAAAGATGAAGCCGAATGGAAATTTGGGCGTTTATACAGTACATTTTTGCGGAAATAGCGGACTTGGAGATAAAATTAACTGACATCTCATGAACCTGAAAAAAGATAAAATAGGCACTCCAGGAAAAACCAGGCGTATCATTCGGAAACGTTTCATAAACTATGGACACATTTTAAAGATGGACATGAGTTACTAAGCAGTCTAAACCCACCTACTCAAAAGTAATTTACTCAAAATTTTCATGAAAAAGTAAAAATACTGCGATAAAGTTATTTTTAAAAATTATAAAAAAAAAATCCGAAATAATTTATTGGTAATCAACCGAATTGTTTTCATTTTTTATAGAACATTTTCCATGCTTCACCTTTACGCCGGGTTGGGTGAAAGACAAAAAACTATAAAATATAAATAAATAAAAAACTATTTTGTGTTAAACTCGTTTATTTTTGAACTATTTATAAATTTTAAAGCTTGTATAAATAAAACCATGAGGCGCTCCTAGCAGCAAATATCTCAAAATGTGCTTCCTATCGACGTTTGTTATAAGCCTTAAAATTTATAAATATGTAAAAAAAAATATTTTCTACATCTTAGGTAATAGATAAAACTATGTAACTAAATATATTTATTTACTGTTACTATTAAATTATTTTCAACTTATTTATTCAACCGACTATGATTGCCTTGGGCTGGGAACAGTATTTTTTCAATTTTGTTATTATCAGAAATATCATGAAGTTCGAGCCGAAAATTTTTGTTAAAGTTGTGCTAACAAAGGTCATTGAGAAAACTTTTAAGGTAAGTTTAAAAACATTCACAAAACAATATTTGCAGTATCATTTCTGAGTAGAATAAGGACAAGGACACACAACAAAGCGTGATTCTTTTTCACTATAAAGATTCAGAGATTTTCTACTCATTCGAGATGAATTCACTTCAATAGCAATTGACCCAAGGTTGATTTTTAAATAATAAAATTCCTGTAAATACGAAAAATTAAAATATTTTTGCCTCGACTCACCTTAATAGATAATCTTCCACCCACTCCAACCCGTCATTTTATACTTGTTAAACTTCCTACAACTTTTAAAGAAATTGCCCAACTTTTTCTATTGAATGTGAAAGCAAGTTTTAAGTAAGCTTCCAACAAAAAACAACAAAACTCAGGGCAGCAAAGAGCAGAAGAAGAACTAAGTTTAATTGGGCTCACAGTGTTCACTTGTAGTGAAACTTCTTTTCTGGAGTTCGTTAATAGAACATCAGGTTTCAGGTACATACATAGATATAAGGTTGTAGCAAAAAAAAAACAACAAAGGAAGAAGAGTAAACAGTCTGACTCTTTATATCTCTACTTTAATTGAAGCTTTTGTTCTGGGTCCTTGCGTGCTTATCTTTTTAATTACATTCGATGATCGAGATAAAAAAAAAATTACCGTAGTACGTACTGCATACTACGGCTACACAAGGAATACGAGTTCATTTTACTCTTAAAAGGACAAAAATTACTTCACGGTTTCTTTCTTTCTTGCCCCCACACTAGAAATGTTCCGTGAGACATCTGGAGTACTAATATTATTGCAATTTTACAATGAGGTCCAGAGATCATCAACCAGGTGGAAAAAATAAATTTTTAGAACTGAAGCACTTCTTCAATTAAGGATAGAATTTAACGTCTCAAAAAAAATGAACGGAGCTAAAGGAATTATAGTGGAATTTTTTATGCGGCAGAGAATATTTCAATTGGAGGAGAGGAAATGAAAAACATAAAGTTTTATTAATTCTCAAAGATAACGGTGAGTAAATTTAGTATCCTTTCTAAAAAGTGAAGAAAGAAAAAATAGAACGACAAAGTGAATATGTGAGGGAATTTCACACTTTTTGTTCGGGATAAATCATCCAGTTTTAAGTTTTTCCTGAACAAGTTCACTGATTTTTTTTTTTACATAGAATTCATTCTTTTTTACTTAGATTGGTAGTTAAGAGGAGACATGTGTGTGTGTATGTATGTACGTCTAGAAAAATTTTTGTAAACTTTTATAAACTTTTGAAGCAGTAATTTCCAATGCTTCATTGATTTTGAAAATAACAGCAAAATTTCTCAAGACTCAATAAATCAAGAACAACTCAATTTGATTCTTAGACGATTTATTACTGGCATGGAATAATGAATGTGACGACTAAAAATGTCAATAAATAATAAATTTCCAGGACATATTTATTACTTGAATTATACCGTTGTTTTACCCACTGAACCCTTCGTTTTCGGTGAACAAGTCAACACAGAATTGGTTCCTTTAAATTTGCAAATACGATGGAAATTAAAGATTTTTGGAGAAAGGAATAATAAGATAATTTGAGTCGAATGGAAATTGATTGATTGATTGTTTATTTATTTGGCTTTGTTAGCTATTGATATGTACATAATTTACAATTCATGACTAAAATTTTTCTTTAACATATTCTACAATTTCTCTCTTAAATAGCTTAATGCTTTTAATATTTCTGATACCTAACGGCAGCTCATTAAATTCTTTATACCCTTTCTAAATAAGTGAATTTTGTGAAATAGCATTTCTAAACCTTGGCAATCTGAACTGATCAACATTTCTTAAAGCATATGGTTGACAATCACCTACATAACTTATATACCTACTCAAATATTCTGGAACAAGATTGTGTTTAATCTTAAATACAAAAATAAACATATTCATTTTTAGTCTCTGCTTAACACTTAGCCATTTTAATGCTTGCAACATAAGATTTGTACTCGCATATACATCACATTTTAGTATACACCTCATTGCTTTGTTTTGTAGCCTATGTAGTTCCTTCGTTTGCTCCTGGTTGCATAAGAACAAAACTGTAGCGCAGTATTCGAAGTAGGGTTTAATTATTATGTTATATATATTTATTGCGCACATAAGTGATAACCTCTGCCTGATTCTTCGCAGGAAACCTATTTTCTTTGCTATCTTTTTACATATGTACGAAATATGACCATCGAATTTCAGCTTATAGTCTATAATTACACCCAGATATTTTATTTGATACACTTGTTCTATGGTTGAGTTATCTGTTGTAAGATTTAGGTCATCTTCATTGTTTAAGCACATACATTTGGTCTTTGTCACGTTCAGTTTTAACTTATTTGCTTTAAGCCACACACTCACATTATAATCTTCTTGCATTATTCGCTTACCTTCTTCAAAATTATCTTCTGCTATATACAATAAAGCATCATCAGCAAAAAGCGCCAACTAAACACGTTTTAAGATCCTTTGCATGTCGTTTATGTAGATAATAAACAATAATGTTCCCAACACTGATCCCTGTGGAACACCAATGTCAATTCGTACTTTGGTCCTCTATCTCCTGTTCGTCAAATAGTCTTTAAACCAGTTGAGTTCAACATCTCTTACTCCATATTTTTCAATCTTCATAAGGAGAATGTCCCTGTCGATCGTGTCGAATGCTCTTTTTAAGTCCAAAAAAACACATATTACTTTCTTTCTGCTTGCCAACTGCTCTTTCCATAAGCTGAGGACCATATTGATTGCTGACTCGCATGAATGGTTCCGACGGAAACCAGATTGGTTTTCCACTATTATTTTATTAGTTTTAAGATAAGCTTCCAACTGCTGATATGTTTAATTTCTCCCCCTAATAACATTGCATTAATCGGTCGAAAGTCCACACATTTGTTTGAATTCTTAACCTTTTCTATTTGAGTAATAACAGACTCCTTCCACATATCAGGCAATTTTCCATATTGCATTGATTTATTTATGATGTTTAAAATTGGTCGACCTGTTTTTTTAAGAGTGTCCATTATCATTCATTTATTAACTAAGTTAATGTCCTTTTTATTATAAATTTTAATTAGAATATTTTCCAGCTCGGACAAAGTTAGCTCAACGAATTTAAAACTGGTGTGCACTTCTGCTATATGGTTCGAGTATTGCACACATGGTATTGCATCCTTAATATCTTCTACACTTTTTACAAAAAATTCGTTAAACATTTCCGCTACATTCCGATCACCTTCCATCAGTACATTATTAAAAAGTACACTATGTATTTCACTTTTCTTCTTATTTAATACCATAAATTTTAGCGTTTTCCACATTGATTTTTGATCACTACAACTACTTAATTTATTTTGAATGTATTTGTTCTTTGTACGTTCCAGCTTTCTTTTATATTCATTGCGAGTTTCGCGATAGTTATTCCAATCCGATTTTACGCTCGTTGTCTTTTTCCTATTTTTGTAATCCTTTTCCTATCTAATTCTGAATTGAACCACTCATTTTCGAAATGTTTAATGCTTTTATATACACTAAAGTTATTAGCCACACGCATAATCTCATTTTGAAACATCACTGTCAATTCATCAACGCAATTACTAATATTATATCCGAAATTTGCTTCACTAATTTGATTAAAGAAATCATCTTTACTATATTTTAGAATTTTTATCTAATTGATATAATTAGCTCTTTTTGGTACACTTATATCTCTCGAAATAGTAATGGTTTCATGGTCCGTAATATTTAGTTTATTATCTGTTTGAACTACGAATGTATCATTATTTGTTATCACTAAACCAATTAAAGTTTTCGAGCTCTGAGTTATTCTGGTGGGGCTTAAAACTAACTGCTTGAAGGAATTCATTATTAATGCGTTTTCAATGTCCCTTCTGTAATTATTATTTACATCTCACCAATTGATATTAAAATCACCAACAATTAAAAATGGTTAGAAATGGTTGAATAATTAGGATGATTTTAGTAAGGTCTATGTATAGCTAGCTTCAAAGCAGAGCCGAACTGGGAGGATTGGCGATTGGCCCGAAGCGCTGGTGGTCTCCGGGTTAATCGCGACCACACGTAATAACCATATACTCGCGAACCTTGTGACTACGGTGAGTGAGTTAAAAATACTAAGAAATGACGGACAGCTTATATACACTTGCAGGGGCGCGGAGCCAAATTAGCTCGTGAGTGGTGCCAAGATAGCATTTTATAGGGCATATTTTGCATTCTTGTGGCTTTAAAAGGATTCACAAATTTTGCATGATATCATTGAAAAATGTTGTTTTTTTCTAAACAAAAGGGTTCAGTAAGAAATTTAAAGCGTTGCTACATCTAAGTGTCCCTTTAAAGCAACAAATTCGAAATTGAAAAACAAATATACAAAAACTGTTTACAAATTTTGGTTTTTTTCTAATTTTTAAAAATCAAGTCATTTTATTTCATGTAAATCTATTTTGAAGTAGAGTAGATATATACTCGTAATGTATGGTCAGTGAGTAAAGTTATTACAGTCAGCCTTTACTTAACAAATTTCCAGTGTTACCAATAAAATACACTAATATTGTCAATACCGCGAAATACTTTTGATTTGTTCATTACAATTAGCACCGTCGTCCGTTAGTACAATGAAAGTCATTGCCCGTGTGAAAGCTTAGATAGTAAGTACCTAAATATTAGAAAAAGTCTATATTTTTCTTCGTCCAGTCAGTAGGCCTTTTTTTCCTACAAAAGGTGGGATAGCTTTGATTTTTTTGAGGCCATTCCCTTTAACTCGTACACGAATTTGTCTGTCTATTTATTTTTATATTTCTTTTTTACTATTTTCGACACTCTCGTAGACCCACTTTTCGTCATCACAGTGAGCTGAATTTTGGCACACAGGTTCATGTCGCGTGACAATTGAATCTGTCAAAATTTGAACAGGAAATTTCCATGGAAAACCCGGAAAATCGGGAAAAATAATTTGAAAATTTGGTACAAATTTGATTAGTGATAAATCCATTTCAGGAAAAATGCAGAGTTTTCCGATTTTTCCGAAAAAAAATTCCGGAATTTTCCGACTTTTCCGGTTTTCTAAATAATGCAGGATCAAGTTCCCTATCAACTGGCATCATTACTTTCTCTCCGACAATGGTGAAAACTTGCAGAAAAAATCGAGGAAAATTCATGTAAAACGCTTTTCCGGAGTTTTTCAAACCAAGGAAGCGTTTGAGCGTTGTTCAACCTAAGACAAAGTTGTAGAGTGAAATGAGTTGAACAAAGTTCCTTTGTGGAACACACCTTGGAAAGCCCGGAAAAGCGGGAAAATCATCGGACAAATTTTCATCGATATGATTAGTGATAAATCTGTTTCAGGAAAAATACAGAATTTTCTAATTTTTCTGGAAAATTTTCTGAAAATTTCCGGAATTTTCCGACTTTTCCGGAAAATTTTCCGACAAAAAAGTTTTATAAGCTATGCGGAATCATTTTTTTTCCCGTCCTACTGGCATCAATACTTTCTCTTCAACAATCATGAAAACTTGCATGAAAAATCGAGGAAAATTCATGTAAATTTTTTAAAAAAATTCATGGTAATAGGAAAAGTCTGTGGAAAACATGGAAAATCGGGAAAATTCATGTTATATGGGATCAAGTTGGAGTACAGCTAAAAAGCGCTGTTTAAAACATAATTTGAATTTCAGAAAACCGTTGCAGACTTTAACGATTTGATACTCGAAAAAATTTTGTTTTCGGATCGGCACCAAACATGCCTTAAAAATTGTTTTAAAATATCTCCATGCAGCACGTAATAACAATTTAGTTAACGTAAAAATGGCAGAAAATAAAATAAGTAAAAAGCGAGTTTTCAAACAAAACTGAGGCCAAGCCGCATGATAAAGTGGAAAATAAACTTTTCTTCACACACAGAGGTGGACTCAGATTTTATTCGCTGACAATCACCGATATATTTCAGTATGATCAATCAGAGGTAATAAGTGATTTGATTCATGAAGAGAAATGTCCCAATCAAAAAATCTGAGTCCACCTCTGTGTGTGAAGAAAAGTTTATTTTCTACTTTTTCATGTGGCTTGGCCTCAGTTTTGTTTGAAAAGTCGTTTTGTTTACTTATTTTATTATGTATGACTTCCGGGCCCCGATAAAAAATTCAAGTTTTACCCCTTGGGAAGGGGGGGGGGGCAGCGTGGTCTGCCATCTTGGTTTAAAGTTTAAAGGTAACATAATTTTTATTTTTAAAATCATTCTTCAACGGTTGCTCCGACGACAAAAGTGGCTGATTCAATTTTGAAGAAGACTAAATTCCTACATTTTTTGTTGAAACTAACATTAAAGGCCACCTGAAAGTAGAATCGTCCAAAAGAATCTAATTCCAAAATTTCTATTTATCGAAGTTTGGGAACATAAAAATTCACACCTACCTACAAGCACGTCGATAAAGTAGCTTTTAATAAAATTGGGACCTTTAAGCAAATCAAATGTACCTAATTAGATTAAGTCATCTTTTGAGTTAAATGTATGTTTTAATAGGTAGCAAATTAAGTAATATTGCAATAGGTATCCAATCGTATACTTTGTAGTCATAGTAAATTTACCTAGGCAAAATCCAGAACAGTCAATACACTATGGTTGGTATGCGCTGTGTAGAGTAATTTGTTGGTGCCTTGCGCAATTCAGAGGCAATGTAAGTCGCAGGCTTACTTGATTTTTTCTCTTTTTGCATCCAGCACTTAGTGATACATAGATCGGAATCGACTTGTCTAGTGGTAATCAGGGGCGGCGAATAATATGGGTAGTGTGGGTAGTACTACCCACCTGGATTTCTACGGGTGGTTAAATTACCCATCCGGATTTTCAACCGTATTTCAAATTGTATATTATATATTATTTAAATCGAAGAGTACATATTATTCTTTCCTAATCGTATATGATGCTTAATTTCTGGACTGCAATCACGAATACGGGAAGAAGAGCCACGAGCCTTATTTGTACACTGCAATGCCCACAACCTTAACCTTGTTGTTCAAGACGGGATCGAAAAAGTTTTATGTGCAAGAAATTTTATTGGAATTATTAAAGATATAATCAACTTTATACGCGACTCTCCTAAACGTATAGCACAGTTTAAAGAATTACAGATGGAGAGTGAAAAGATTTACGTAACATTCTTCCTTCTCTCGCAGCTTATTTTCCGACAAGGTATAGCAAAAGTCTGAACTGCGCGTCAATGAATCTTATGAGAAGATTGAAGCTGTAACGTATGTACTAGAAAATTCGTGTGATTCGAAATTTGAAATAATTTGAAATACAAGTATCCAAGCTGTTGAGAAGTTAGATATTGATGAACCTCGAATCGCACGTCAGCGCAAAGTGCTAGATATAAATAAAAGCAAAACTCCTGTTTTTAAAACACCCGACGATTTTTTCAGTAAATCTTATTATGAAATATACTTCTCGTATCGCTAAAAAGCCGGTTCGATAATGATTCAGCGAAGTTTTTTAAAGAACTTGAAGGCTTTGCTCTAGGGCACCCAACAGATGTAAAAGCAATCATACATATTTACAACACTGATTTTAACAAAGACCGGTTAGTAGGCGATAGAGACATGTTCTTGGAACCTGTAAAGAACACGTAAAAAATTTACGGGAAGCTGTAGAATTTTTGAGGAAATTTGATTGGCTAATAGGACTTATACCAGAATTGACTCGCTTCATTACAATGATCATCACAATTCCAGGATCATCGTGCTCGAACAAATGAAGTTTTTCTCTTCTACGTCGATTAAAAAGATACTTGAGATCAACAATAATAATAATAATAATTTATTCAAGGATTTGTACAAAAGACGACATCTTTTTCTAGTATACAGTACAAAATTGTAAATTCAAATATATTGCAAGAGAAAAAAAAATCAAAAAAATTAACTTAAACTTAAGATCAAACAAAACTATGATAATAATATAATAATCACAACTAAGCGAGATATCAAAATACCATACAGAGCAACAAAAAAAAAGCAGAATTTATCCTTAATCTAAGCTACGTAGAAAAATTGTGTCACCGGCACACTTTTGTTTAAGAAGAATCCAGGAAACGCTTCAGCTCATTCTTAAAATCCAATGTCCGAGTCTGCCTCTAACAGTAACCGGAAGGGAATTCCTTACACGAGAAATAACGGGAAATGTTGCAGGATCGTATCAACTCTATCGCACTTTTGCATGTATATTCTAATTTTACTTATACAGTTGATTTAGAAGTTTTGTTGAATCAATATATAACAAAAAATGCAAAGCGTACTGCAGCTTTTGCTCTGCGCAAATAGATCAGTTACTGTATTGAATATTATTGATTAATAATAAATATGTATACACTGTTAACCCTGTGATTGTACCCCCCCCCCCTCCAGCACACACATGCGCGCGCGCGCATATATATTACTACTCACCCGGATTAAAAGTCTATCTGGTAATTAGTTAAAATCATTAACAAATTTACTTTATTCTGGGTAACGACTAGAATTAAACAAAACTAACATAATAATTTTATCTTGGGTAACGACTGAGATAAAGATATTTATTCCGGGGTCTCGACTGGAAAAAATCTTTACTAACCAGTTTACTTTATCATGGGTTTCGACTGGAATACATCTTACAGACCCACTTTATCTTGGGTCTCCGTCTTTAATTGTCAAATCTGATATTAATATCACCAATACGTGCATCCCAACTGCACCACATCCTTCTGGTTGAAAAATTGCTACTGTTCTGCCGGTGGCTAAAAACCAATAAAACTCGTAGGTGGACAATTCTCGTCTCTATAGACTAAAATTCACTGAAAATAATTTCAAATGAATTTCTATAATGCATTGAAAATGCAGAAAAGATATCGAACTTTTCAACCCCAATAATTAGAGAGGTCTTCACCAGTATGGTTATCTCTATTCTCTGATCGCCTACCATAGAACTTTTCTGGTAGGTGATCAGAGTTAACCTTACTGATGAGACCCCTCTGATCGCTGGGTCGAAAAATTCTATTTTTTTTCTGCACAACCAATAAAGCCATAGATTCTGGGGTTTATGGCCAATCAGCATGCGCTGATGGAAAAATTATTGACCTGGTAAATCGTTCAACATCTTGAAACTAATAACTTGATAAAGTCATACCAATCTGATTTCTACAAATCGCTTAGTTGCGAAACCGCTATTTTAAAAATTAGATAAAGGTGAATTATTTATGTGTTCTTGTTCTACTTGATTTTTTTTTAAAGCGTTCGATTGGGTAAGCTATTCTAAATTACTTGCTAAGATGTCTATTAATTTTCGGTTTCATTCGACTGCAGGTTCCCTTATCGGCAGTTTTTTGCCTAGCAGTTGAAGCTCGTAAGAATAATGACAGTTTTTCTGATACATTGCCTGCTTACTCGTGGTGTGGGATCTATTCTGGACACCTTGCTTTTCAGTATATATATCAATGACCTGCCCTGAGATTATTGAGGACTGTAAAATTCATATACAAACCTGATGATGTCCACTTATATATGGTCGTTCCCATTGGTCTATTGGAGGATTTTATGCACCGATTAAATTCTGACTTGAGTAATGTCTCGAGTTGGAGGAATAATTATGGATTGCAAACTGACTTTCCAAAAATCTCAATGCATTCCATTTTATTGACAGTCGTTTGATGTTGCAGATTTATTTCCAGTTTTTTTTTTAATAATTCTATGTAACATTTACTGATCGTGTGCAAAACCTCTTTTTCTCAAATCCCGGATGAAATGTTGTGATCAGATTAATCATATGTTAGGAAAAGTTTGTGGTTGTCCTTGCCGGCTCTGGTTGTCCTCTGTAATTTCTCCTTTGAATATATCGTTCAATGCTAGTAAAGCCTCTGCTTCTGCCCTACCTGACAGCTAACTGGTTTTTATTTCCTCACTTGGATTCTGTATGATCAATGAAATTAACAGTTACCTTCAATAACTGTACGAGGATTCAACTGGTCTAAAAGGTTTTTGATCACGTTTCATCACATGATAACCATCTGCGGCTTGGTTGTCCTCTGAAGGAATATTTAAAGTGTAGGCTTCCTCCATCCCTTCATACAAATATTCACTCCAAGAAGCCTGGGTATCTTTTTATTCAACTAGAGTTTCTACACTCTGGCAGACGTTTTAACTTATTGGTAGCTAGGCTTCAACATTCCATTCTGTTACTTTTTTCGAGATCTTCATGCGTGGAATAGTTTATTAGATGATGCTCAACGTGTAGGCTCGACTGATTAGTTTTGGATGCTGATGACACAAACTTACACTGCTAATACCTAAAAAAAGTTTAAAGTTTAATTCAACGATTCGAAGTTTTCAAAATCTTCAGTAATCCAAGAAGTTTGCAAAATTTTAATCATAAATTTCGAAATTTTACTTTACAATGTAAAATTCTTGAGAATTTGCTTTCTGGAATTTCAGCATGGAAAGGGAAACGCTTCTTGTTCACCATTTATGAATTATAAGAATTTATTATGCTCAAATTGTGTTACGCTTACACAAAATTTTCTGGACAACAAATCAACTTTCGTCGAATTGTTGAAATATTGAAAAAAATGTTCACTCAACACGATAAAAAGTCAATGTTGCTGCTTATCACCGACAGGTTTAGTGAGAATGAAATTATTTCTAACATTCACGTTGATGTTCTGAATAACCTGGGGAATTTCACAAACATCAACATAGCGTGCATTTTATGAAAATTTTTTGTTTAAATCCCTGCAAAATTACTTTAACTCAATGTTGTGATTTTGATGATTGAATTTCAGAACATTTGAAAAATGATGATGATTTTGGCAAACAAAAATTATCTTTAGGTTCAGAGACTTTGTATAAAAATCAAAATTAATATTTAGGACTTTAACAAAAGCTTTTATATGCAAAAAATATCGCAATTTTTTTGTTAATTAAAATATGGCGGCATCATCGGCCATTATTTTTTTCCAAAATTAGAAAAAAAATGCAATTACAGTCAATGGGGAATGATTTGGTTGATATCGATTTTGAATGTAATGTTGTCTCAACTACGTACCATGATACCATCAAGTTAATTAAGAAAAGGACTACTTTATGCAATTGAGTAGTAACGCTATCCAACACGATTGGGAGACCTAATTTTATTAAATTATTTTCTGCGAGGTTATTTGATGTCATTCAGAGTCTGAGCAATACTTAAGTAAAAAAAAAGACTTAAGTACCTACTACTTAAAGTACATTTTCGTTACTTAAGACTTAATACTCAATAGTTTTGAAATGACCCTACTTAGTACTTCAATATAAGTACTAGCGTCTATTTACTTGTACTTAAGACTTAGTTTTGTACTTAAGTACACAAGATTTTAACTTAAGTATTTTTGAGTCTATTAAGTAACTACAAATATCTAACTCTTCGTATAAAAGAAAACACAATCTCTAGCGCAACTGCTTTTTTGTTGAGTTTCAAAGCATGTGCCGCACTCACGCATCAAGACAGAGCCTTAGACAAACTAATAACATACAAACAAGACTGCACAACTAGAACAAAAACCAGTAACGTCTCTCTCGAATATAAAAGCGACGATGCCTCGACTTGATGACATAACCACTGACATGCATAATATGGACTGACTGCGTTCATAGTAATACACTGCATAAAGTTGGCTCACTTGTATATTGCTGACTTTCGGTCTAAGCACCAAGTACCAACTGAAAGAGAACTGAAAACAACAAATAAATTAATGCATTCGTCGAAAGACATGATTTTAAATTAATCATTTAGGGTTATTACTGATAAAAACTGTTTTACCCAAAGACAATATATTCATTAAACACGCAGAAGAAATTCTAAATGTTTTATTAAAATCACATTCCGAGCTGCATGCCTCACTTTTTCAGGTTCCCGCCAATAATTTTTCTGAATGTTGGCACCGACGCGACGTAAGAACTCTTTTTGACATTAACAATTGTGCCCACGTGAAATAGAAAAGTAAGCAGTCCATATTATATACATCAGTGGACATAACCAAGAGTAAGCAAGCAATGCCTCGCTCCAATATAAAACTCAACGATGCCTCGACCGGATGTAGGAAGGCGTGAGTTTTTTCTCAGAAATTTACTGGCAATTTTTTCCTTAGAATAGTTATGCATTATTGGAGGCGATAATGGGTGCTTTAATAGTTTTTATGAGTGTAGCAATGAGAAGTGAAAGTTTTACACCACACGGTTAAAAATGTTGGTATTAAATTAATATATAAATAGTATGTATATTAACCCGCTACGAATTCTTATAAATGTAATAAAGTGCTTTCTTATAAAGGTTTATAAAACCGAATATTATTTTTATATCAATATATATAAAGTCAGTTTATATATATATTGGTATAAAATCTATTCCATATACATATGTAATTTATCAATAAAATTATGGTATTAATTGTATCCCAAAAATGGGATAAATTTAATAAATGGTATTATTAAATAAATAAGGTTGATTGCATTAACCAGAAATTGTTCTAGATATAGATAGGTGGAAGAGAGGAGGTGGGGGACAAAATGCGTGGTTTAGATGATAGGAAGGTTTGTGTGATTTTGGATTTTCTTATTTGCTTACCTTAATACACCGCAATATTATTATTATAAGCAAATTCCATAATCAAAAAATCCCTCCAATTTCCTAACCGACACAATTTACCTCACCCCCCCCCCCCCCCACCTATCCACCACCTGCCCTTTTGGTTTATCTCACGCCCTGCTATCACCCTGTGAAAATTAGCATCTCCATATGAATCAACCTGTATACGTAGGTTCTAAAACAAATAAGAACCAATAAAAGACTTTGTTCGATTTTAAATTGTTATTGATTTTTTACGATAATACAATGAAATACAATAAATGGATAAATAAAAATTCACTTTTCAAAACTTTGGTGAAAATATGATTTTTTAGGTCAGCCTTTTATTTGGGTATTTTATACTGTTTTCTTTATGATATAAGTTTTGTTAGTTTTTCTTGATGCTGCCAGCTTCATTAATTTTAATGCTAGATAGATTTACAAGCTGCATTTTGTCATTAAGTGAATATTCTATTCCATATGCATTGTGAAAATAATAGAAACTAGCAAAACCACTTCATTATCGGATTCATCTAAATTAACATCAAGACTCGCATTAGATTTGCCAAATTCATTCTCCAGTTTTCGACGCTTAACCCGATTATTCTTGAGCTTTATTTGTAGAAAACGGCAGTTCTTGTTGTTTACTAGAAGCTCCTGCAATAGAATTAAGAAACAAGTGAAAAAGCTAGAATTGGTCTAAGACCAATTCCTATGATACCCTAGATGAATGTCCGTATGAAATTCCGTATGGGCACCCATTTGAGCAATTTTGATTTTTTGCATTGGTTTCTCCCATATATTTCTAGAACGGCTCGTCGGACAGAAAAAATGATTTAAACCAATTTTATAGGATTTCTTATTCTGAAGAAGTTTTTAGTACAATAAAAATGTCTAGGACTGATCGTTTTCAAAGTATATGTAAAAAACCTAAATTTTCATATGGCAACACCAAGAAGGGGTTGCCCGATTTAGTACATTTTTGATATTTTATTTGCTATTACTATGGAAACACAAGGTACCAAATTTCAGCTTTCTATACCGACGTGTTCTCAGGTAGTGTCCAAATATATAGTGGAAAACGAAATTTTTGTATGGCAACCACACGAAGGAGTTGCCCGATTTGTCTCATTTTCGAACTTTATTTTTACTTTATTTTTTTAATGTCCATGTATAAAATTTCAGCTTTCTAAGATAAAGCCTTCTCGAGGACATGAAAAATCAAAATAACTTTTAATTTTATGCGGGGGTGTCCAATCCATTTTGCTCTACCATCATTATTTCTGTGCGTTACAAACGGAATGGCAAACTTAGTATACCCTATAGATTTCATCTAGGGTATAATAACAGACTTAAGCCATTCCAGTTTCTAAATAAAAAAATCAATACCAGTTTGTTTACATCGGCTGACTTTAGACATGGAAAAAGTGCAACACAAGCCTTGACGGCTGCTGGCTGTACTTCATGTGTAGGTTTGTCTCCAAATCAATCCTCAATATAGCATTCTATGATCGAAATAATAGTCCTTTTTGCCTTATTGGAGAGTACTCCAGTCGCTTCGTGCCCCGAAATTATTTCTGCTCCACCAGCTTTCTTTAAAATGAATGCCTTAAGCCACTAAAATTTTCAGAAATGACAAACACACACATAGTAGATAAAACATCAAAATACTATAATAAAAGCTTACTTTGGAAGTTAAGATTAATATGGTCGAACACAAGCGTATTTTCTCTTAACCGGGGTTGCTATATGCACTCCAGGGGTCGAAATTTCATCTACTTTGCTGACCTCAGACTCACGGACATTTGTAGAAAAACCTACAAATTTTTTTTTAACTAAACGAAACTTTTTAAAAAGTAAAAATTGTTTACTCACTGTCTAAATCAACATAGGACTTCGTTTTAATGTGGAGATAAAAGTCTGGGTGCATATAATATTGCTTAACATATTTGATGAATATGTTTTCTGGGACCGGTGCACCCTTAAAATTACTGAAACCATCAAATTCGTTGAAGGCGATGCCCGAGTGAAGTAAAACTGCAGAGTTTAGTTTGTGGAAGTAAAGTAAAGGTTATTTTTTGTTCCGAGAAACTGGTCTTAACATAACTATACACATGTAATAATACGCAAAAATTTATTATTTTTATTGTAGAACAATTTCAAATGTCCACATGACACCTGACTAAACGACGTCATTGTAACTAAACTCTGAATTTTCAATTGAGTTTGGATATTTAACAACCTCTACAGTTCGAGGTGATGAACCGCAGGAAATTGTTATGAGGAAACCAATTTGCATTTTCGTATACACGCACTTTACGTGCACCTATTTCTATATTTATATTCCGTATATCAAATGAGATTAATTTGACAATTTTCCCTTTATTCTGAAATATTTTTTTAATAATAATAACATAATTTTATTAAATTAATAACCCAAGGAGTAAACTTTATACCAGAACTGGATAATTCCAACTATCAAGTACAGTTAGCCAGTGAGCGAAAATTCCAAGAAATGACAATGGACACACATTGGGTGGAGCTGGAATTCATTAAAAGGAAAAAACTGAATAATTCTTACACCAGCTGTATAAATTTGACATATGAAATTTATCCTTTTAGTGTATGCACCGCAACTATAATTTTGCGTATTATTTTAATTCAAGGTATCTTTTCACAAGTTATAAATAATAATATGAATTTAAGAAAAAGTCTTATATAAGGAGATTTTAATAACATTATTATAAAAGCTGCGAATATAGTGGCCTTTATTACTTTTATAATATATTTCGTTTCCAGAGACTTTATAACCTGAAATTTATCGATTTTTTTTATCTTTTATACCTAAATTTTTAACCGTGTACCTGCAGCGCCGAAAACTATAAAAACCTATAGATAGTAGCCACTGGTTACTACACATATTATAGTTTTCAAAAGGTATTTATATATTAATATCTATAAACTTCATTATATTACTGCCAACGTACAAAGATTCTATAAAAGTACTATAAAAAGTACTTCAAAAAGTACTCAATACTTTTTATAGAATTCGTACTTAGTTACAAGTACTTTTAATAAATGCGGTACTTGTACTTACGCTGAAGTACTCACGCCTTCGGTACTTGTACTTGAACTTAACTACTTTTGCTTTGGTAATTGCCCAGCTCTGATGTCATTGGTTAACGCAAATAAATCACAAACTATTGATCCTGATATATTGGAAAAAGTCATCGAATTCACTCGTGTTAACAATGTTAAGATGGTCATTTGAATGAAACGTAGCCTCATTGAATACACTTAACAATTTGGATACACTTTATCTTAAATAATGTATAACAAAGTTAGTGTGGCTAGTCTCTCCATGGACGTATTAAAGTGGTTCTAATGCAAGTTATCGCCTATGAAGTTTTATGAGGTATTAATAATGAAAAGGTTATGTTCTGAACACATTTTGTATATTTTGTAGTCAATGGAGAAATGTTTAATTGTATTCACACTAACGATTCCAATATTGCAGCTAATAGCTGAACCAAGGAAACCCATTGTACGTACATATATTCGAGCCAACTGGAAGAATCATTAAATTGGTTTGCGGTTTTGTGATTTCACTACCGCATTTCAATGCATATTGTCTGCATGTGTACCGCATACCCAATCCACAGCAAAGGTTTTCTATGCAGATTTCATCTGTTCATATTTTCTCTATTTTAGATTTTCTGACTGGCTTTGGTTAGGTACGTACATACATGTGCACACGTTATATAAGCATCTGTATTCATTCTATAATATTTCTGCATTAACAGCAATGAAATATAATAGAAGTTAGGCACATGTACATATGTGTAGTTATGTACCTGTGGCATTTTTTAATTTGTACGTTTTTCAAGCTGAAATATATTTGAATTGGAATTAATGCTGTGTATGTATATGTAATGCATGTAAATTAAAAGAATATCGAGAGAAACATCCTCAAAAAATGGGGTGGCTTTTAGAAAATATAAAATGAAGGCGGCACAAATACATTAAAGGCGTACTAAACTAAATTCTAGAGAATCATTAGCGGCTAAAATATGACAGCGGACATTCAGACATGAGAAATACAAATAACAGTAGCGTATCTAGGGGAGGACGGTGGGCGCGGTCCGCCCCGAGCGTCGGAGGTTGGAATTTTTCATATTTCTGTCTAAATTATTTAAAAATAAAAATTAATAACATAATAATTTTGTAATCCACAGAATCATTTATTGTAATAGGTATTTAATTTAACAAAACTGCGTGCTGCCCCGACAGTCCTTATCGACGGCGTTGAGATTTTTAAGCGTTATCAGGTATGTAAACAAACATCAGCTGTTAATACTTTCTTTAGTTCCATTCTTGTTATTGTAAACCGAACTTCCATCGCTCATGGGCATCGCCAATACCAAAGAGGAACGAATTTTTTATCTCATGGTGGTTGAAGTAAAGTTAATTTAAGAACAAGTTAGGAAGTAAGATGAGATTGCCTTAACACTAGATTGCTTTTTAATTTCGTTTAGAAAAAAAAATGTATGTCTATAACGATACAATTTCGTAGAACTTATAAACTTTGTATATGACGTAACTCAGCATTTCACGAAAAGTCTAGACACTAATAACAAAAGTTTCAGTTTTCAACCAAGTCGTTTTAATAAAAAGAATCATCAAGAATCGTCAGTACAAATAATTAAAAGTAAAAAATAAAACCAAGAGATTTAAGAAGCGTGCGCCGCGAAAATACATTATATGTGTACGCGCGCCGCAATTTCAATCGACGGGACGGTGGCTGATGTTTATAAAAACATCAAATTTCAAGCCTCCGTCCAACGAAAAATATTCTGGACTTGTTTAATCAAGTCCAGAATAAATGAAAATTTTTCTCAGGGTAGAAATGCAACTAAGCATTTTCTACCCTGAACGAGAGCTCTTGATTTCGACGAAAGTGATCAAGAGCCGAGTTTTTTTCAATCTGGTTAAGAACGTCGCGGTTTAATTTTGAAAGAAAAAGGTTAAAGTTGTAAGAGAAATGAAAAAAATTATAGTTTTTTGGAAGTGGTTTCGGCTCGGTTTTCGGTCGGAGGAAAGTTGATTAAAAAGGAAAAGTTTTTACGAAAAAGTGTACAATAGAAGAAAAAGGAAGTTTAATTAATTTACAGTAAAGTGTATTAAGAGCACAGTTAAAAAAGGAAAAGAAATTAATAAAGAGAAGTAAAGTTCCAAGTGAAGTATTTTAAAATTGCCCTGCAACACAATTAGGTGAAAAGGCTATCAGTGAGCCCACAACGGAGTGATCAAGAAGTAAGTACGCCCCTTTTCGACGTACATTGAAAAAAAGATTAACATGACATATAGATGGCGATAATTGTTTGAAAATTATGACAATGGTAGAAAGTACTAGCCTTAGAAGGCTTAAATTTGAAGTTTGACGACACTACGTTGTTTAGGATTTATTTGGAAACCATTATATTAATAATGAACGTTCTAAGTGAATTTGGAAAAATGGAAAACATTGGTCATCGATATGTTATAAAATATTTTTGTTTAAAAGACCTCAGTCCAACCAATATCAAACCAGAGGTAGATTCTACTCTTGGGGAGCCTGCTACTTCATTTAAACTGGGGTAACCGAGTTTAGACGAGGTACCAAGACGAACATGGCAGGGGTCGGCCAAAATAGGTGACTACGCCAGAAATGGTGAAAAAAAAAATTCACAAAATTGTATTGTATGGCTGTCCGCTGAAACTGCGCTAACTTGCAGACATTTTAGGCATTTCAAAAAGTACTGTACATCGAATATTGACCGAATATTTGGACATGACAAAGCTGTGCGCAAGATGGGTGCCGCAATTACTCTAAATGGAACAAAAACACAGCGTCGTGAGGATGTTTCAATAGAGTGCTTGGCGAAGTTTCATAGCAATAGAGCCTAGTTTTTGCGACGATTCATAACCGTGGACGAAACATGGGCACATCAATTCACACCTGAGACGAAGCAACAGCCAAAACAATGGACTCAGAGTGGAAAATCGGCTTCAAGAAAGTGAAAGCATTTCCATTTGCAGACATGGTCATGGGTGTCAGTTTTTTGGGATGCGCAAGGAATAATTTTCAGTGATTATCTTCAGGAAGGGAAAACAATTAACGGCTAGTACTATGCAAACTTATTGCATTTAGCGAAAAATAAAGTTTTGTTCCTTCATTAAGACAATACACCAGTGTATACGTGTGTAGTTGCCATAGCCAAAATCAATGAGTTGAAGATCTTCTTCACGCACCCTATTCGGCAGATTTAACATCCTCGGATTATTTTATGTTTCCAAACTTAAAGAAATGGCTAGGTAATAAAAGATTTACCAACAATGAAGAGGTGGAGTCTGCGGTTTATGGACATTTTGAAGAGTTCGACGGTTCTCACTATAAACAGAGTATCGAAGTATCGAATATCATGGGAAAAGTGTATCGAGCTAAAAGGAGACTAAGATATTTTTTCCCAAATTTTGTGTATTTTCTTTGTAAGGTCGGCTACCTCTGTGACCATCCTCGTACATTGCTATAATATTGAAATACTGGAGTGTATTGCAGGGGCGGATTCTGTAACTCGGTGAGTTTGGCAGTTTGGAAGATGAGAATTTTCGTTTCCCCGATTAAAACTGAATCCGATAACGGTTTTGGAAATAACTGTAAAAGAAGTGTAGCAGCTCTTTTCCGTTTTTGGTACAAAAATTGACATATTTTCGTCTCATCATTGCGAAGAACTGGTAAGTCCTGGAAATTTACTTCCCATGACAAAAATGTTCACAACGGAGTACTAATAGATGTGAAACAAATAACGGAAGAAATATATGCTAAATATGGAAACTGGGGTGTATATGACCCTAGTGAAAAAAACATTTTTCGACGGTCAAAAGTCAGCTATCACGTTAAAACGACCAAAGACAAACTACACCACTCGATTACCCTCTCCTCCCTCTTTAATTTGGTACCAAAAATGGCGTGGTTTGGACAACCCCCTATGAGGGGTGGTACGACCAACAACCCCCAAAACACCCTCCCCTTAAATTGTTCACCTATATTTTTGTACTCTAAACCCTTAATCCATCAGAAAAAGCCCCAATAATCTACAGCCCTCCCACACAGAGTTAGGTGCCCGTGAATATTGCGACAACAAAATTTATCGCCGAGGCCGCTCAAATCTGCAAATTACCGTTAATCGAAATAAAATATAGCCTATAATACCCATGCATACCTAATTACAAAACTGAATTCCTTTTTTTTTTTATTGTGCTTAGAGATCCTGAGCTTACCCCTGCGAATTATTGCAGCTCCTGATATTGTCTTTATTTTTTTTTAATTTCCGTTAATCAGCTCCCATTTCTACCCCGCTCTCTCCCCGCCAGATTTCTTCCACCTATCTTGTTCGTCCTGAGCTCCCATTTTTTTTGATACCACATACATTCTCCTTATTCTCTCCATCTCTCGTTATCCCGGAAAAACTCGAGAAAACCTACCCTCCTACATCCCTCAAAAACTACCACTACAAAAAAGAAATTTCAATTTATTTCAACAGTGGAAGGTAATCGGCAGATGTACCTCAAATGTGAAAAAAAAGTCCAACCCTCTACAACAAAAAGTGATACTTCGGACTTTTTCACATTTCTTATATTTTCCCTAATTCTCCAACCATGTTAGTGAGTTGGGAATAGAGAATTAGGGAATTAGGAATTCTAAGAAAACGAAATTCTCATCTCCCAAATTTCCAAATTCTCCGTGTTACAGAATCCGGCCCCAGATCATTGTTAGAGCTCCTACTCATACTATATACAGTTTCTTCAACCATTGCGTCGAGGTTTTTTCAAACCTTGTAAGACTTAAAATTATGAAACTAACACATCATGGGAAGCGGTGATGCATATGTAAATAGCAAAATAATGGAGAGGTAGTTAATGTAAAATATTAATTAATTAATTAAATAATTGTGATTTCTGATTTAAGTGGACAGAAGATTTATTTATATGTATGTAATATTAGAATTAGTTTCCTGCGCTTTAAATAGTGTTTACTTTGTAAAATTGATTTCACTAAATTGCTGGCACAAGGTGATGTAAGATGAAATCCATTTTAAAGAAATCCTAAAGAGTTTTTCACCCATACCTGGGTTTTCCATGATAAAAACAAAACTTCGCAAAAAAATTTAACAAAAACCAAAGAAGAAGCGCTGTCAACCTAAATCCAAAGCATTTAAGAGTAGGATATCGAGGACAATAAGCCCTTCTATAGATAAACAATCAAACATTATTATCATTTTTAAGATGATTCGAATAGCCCCGAAGACTTTGGAAAAATCTGTTACGTAGAGATTACAAAATATTACCAAGAAGGTTGACTTGCAAAGCCTTGTCTGAAAATTCCAGATTTTTTTTTATTATTATTATCAAATATGAAGTTCGTTCAGTGTTGGGCAAAATGTAATCTGATTAATGATTAACAATTACAATTAACCATGTAATCTGTAATCAGATTACTTTGTAACAGATTACTAATGTAATCCATTTTCATAATTACATAATGTAATCGATTAAAGTGTTATGTGATTACAAGTTAATCTGATTACACATTAATCGATTACAAGTTAATCCCACTACATGTTAATCTAATTAATGTGATTACATTTAAGACATTTAAGATATTTAAGATATTTGTATTCTAATTCTTCATAAAACTCCCTAAAACTAATTTCGTACGAGAACAATACTATTTTCTTTCAATTCATTTCATTATATTAATAATTACTTTTAAGTAATCTACAAAGTAAACTGTTACAATGTAATTAGATTACAAAATAATCTAATTATATTGTAACAGATTACACATTTGATAGATTACATATTCTCTAATAAGTAATCTGATTGATATGTAATCGAATACAATTTAATTAGATTACTTTGTAATTTGACTAAACTGTAATGGAATTATTAATTAAATTACACTGCAATCAGATTACGCCCAACACTGAGTTTGTTACACTTAGGAAGTGAATACAATTTATAACAATTGTGGCTATTAGTTAAAAAAAACATAAAAGCAGATTTGGGGTCGCATGGCTTTCCTTCATGCACCGATGCGATAGTAACGTACAAAAGCAATCGCGTAACAATTTATCCTTTTCTTGAATATATTTGACCTCTAGATGACTTCTTTCTGTAACATATATTATAATATGCTATATAGTAGGTACTAACATCAAAACAATTAATATTATAATAACAATAACCAAAACATATCGTCACTGTGAATCCCAACTTCAGTACTTGATTATGCATTTCCTGAAATCAAACCCAACTTGAAATTAGCTCGACACAATTATGCCTTGCCAGTTTCCGTGATTTCATGATTAATTCATGATTTAATCCCATATGAGCACTGAGGCTGTATGCATAAAGTAAATCCTTTCAAACTCAAAAAGCTTTCCAATCAATCCAAAAGGTAACGTCAATTGAAATCACATTGAAAATTTGATTTATTTCATGGATTACCTTGAAATTTAATAAAAATTCTTCTTAGGAAGAATTGCTGAGTAGATTTTTTCTGACGAAATTTTATTGAGAAATTTTCTGAAGTTTTTTTTTATATCATTTCCTTCCACCCTTTCTTGTTCATGTGGCATTACTTAAAGACATTTTCATAATGGTAGTTGAGTTTTGGTAGAGATGCAGGGCAAGCTACGAGCACTACCGGTTCATGAGTCTAAGATTGTATTCTATACGTTTCTCATATTATGCACTATTTGTTAGTTCTATAACACCAGCAACTCCTTTTCCATAATTTGAATTGAGGAAATTCTCTATTTGATGCACATCAAGGAAATTCACCATCGTTATCTCTACTAATTGAGCTTATTCGTTTCTGTTTATACTAGTTGAGAAAGGTCTGGTGATTTGTTTGTGGGATTGGAAGAAGCTTTTGATTTTCCGCAGGAGCTCGCACCATCTCCTTCAATCGAATCTGCAGAGGAAAAAAATTCAATGACATCATCATCCAATTTTTCTATAGGTTTTGGTCCTTCGCTAAGAGGACATTTTCCTGTTTGGAGAAATTTATTTGGATATGAAATTATTATACAAAAAAAAAACTTTAATTCATTAAAAATTTTAGCAATACAAAGGGGAATGCCGACTTTTCATACAAATTTGAGCCCGACACCTCCAGATATGAGAGATGTGTTAAACGATGCATTATGATACTCTGATCATATTTTATTTCTATCTAGCGGGGAAAGCTTTTGCGATCGAATATATCTAGAGCGACTTTCTTGGGTGAAAATGTGGACTTTTCTACTTCTTGTGATTGCGCGGAAGTAGTGAATCGTGGAAAATGGTTTCCTATGACAAAAATATTCACAACAGAACATTAAGGGACATGGACGACAAAAAAATATGCGAAATATAGTAGCTGGGGTATATCTGACCCAATTGCATTTAAAAAGGGTTTTCCGGCTGCAAAAACGTCCCGAGAAAGTATTCTGAATCAGGAAAAATATATGCAGCACCCGATAGTACCGGCGAGACCTATAATTCGATATGCAACATGTTGTATTGGAACCGCCCCCTCTCGCCGGGAGATCTTACCCCCTACACTAAAAGAATGCAGAGATTTGTACGAATTGTAGCGGGTAAATTGTTGAGCCGAACAGTGAACCCCGTTCTCCGATTGGACATAATCCTACCGACTTATTGCCGATCTAAGGTGCGAAAACTCTACTACCTCAGTTCGAATTAAAAATATGGAAGAACTAAAAAAGCGAGTATTGGGATGGCTATAAATAGCTATTTAAGCCTCCGAGTATAGGAGTGTAGGTACTCACTTTTTCTTAGGACCTAAGGAATTCGGTTCTATCCTAGATTTTCGAAAATGTACTAAATCAAACTTTGCTCCCTCCCCCCAAGCTTTGCCCCGCTAGATAGAAATAAACATTATTAATAAAAAATGTTCAGAGTATCATAAACGATGCATTATGATATCTTTTATGTCTGGAGGTGTCGGTTATCCTCTTTATTTACTTAAACTAGGTACATTTTAATTAATTTAAGGCTAGCAGAAATGTTCATCGAGCGTATAGTCATTCGATGATTTTTTCTGCAGCACTTATTTGATAAATTACCTTTTATAGAAAAAATAAAAATTGTGAGAAAAATAAAAAAATACCAAATTAATAATAATGATGCGAAAATAAAAGTTGATTCGAAAATAAACTGTTGATGAAGCTAATGATGAAGAATCCAAAATTTCTATTGCACTTGTCGACTGATTGAAAAAGAAGAGAGGGATTTCCTTACTGCGTTCGCCCTTTTTTAAGCCGGTCCAGCCAGATTTTTCCGCTACTACTAATTCACCTCTCTTGACGGAGGAACTTTGTCTTCGAAGGAAAGTTCATTAAAGTGATGACAACTACTTCATTTTATTTCACTTTAAATCAGTTTTTCTTTTAGGCTGCTCTTGAAATCATCTTTGTTATCTGAGATATCCGATTAATAAGATATGACGACCCTACCACTAATTTGGATCTGATTTGTGAGTTTTTACTGAAAACCGTTCTTGCACTGGACCTTACAGAATGAGCTGGTCTACCCCTGAAAGAATCACCAGACTAATTTCTTTTGAATTAAATTGTATGAAATTATTGTAACATTAATTATTAGAGGGAAAATATGCTTATCTGAATCATATTTCTCCAAATTTATCCCATATAAGACACATTCTCACAATTTAACTTAACCTTGACAGAAGTTGAGAGACTTCCGAATTGCACCAGTTTTTCAATTTTTTCAAGTGTAAAATGTACGAAATTGGGTTGTTTACAGTACAAAAATAATGCACTTCATGCTAAGCCCCGAATTTTGATAAATTCTAATTATCTGGCACGCGAAAATCACTCAAAACCACTGATTTCTTGAAAAATTCAACGCCTTACCGAATTTTAAGCACAACGAGGAGAGCATTTTAATTTAAAAACAAAAAAAAAACTATAAAATTTTAATCGAATTCGCTCGATCTGAAAATCACGATGGATTTCCCAGTATAAGACAAAGTAAGGGGCGTAAAATAACAAAAGATACGTTTTTGAGGAGTCAATATTCATTCGAGAATCAGAGTTTTTCAAGAGTCACGGTTAAAAATTTAGGTATAAAAGATAAAAAATTTCGATAAATTTCAGGTTATAAAGTCTCTGGAAACGAAATGTATTATAAAAGTAATAAAGGGCCACTATATTCGCAGCTTTTACAACAATGTTATTAAAATCCCAAAATATAAGACTTTTTTCTTAAATTCATATTATTATTTATAACTTGTAAAAAGAAACCTTGAATTAAATACGCAAAATTATAGTTGCGGTGCATACACTAAAAGGATAAATTTCATATGTCAAATTTATACAGCTGGTGTGAGAATTATTCAGTTTTTAATGAATTCCCGCTCCACTGAATTGCTCCATTGTCAAAACCGTACATATTCCTGTTTGTTTTACAATTCCTCTATAACTTATCATACTTCTTCATGCCACACAGTAGAGGATACTCCCAAATAAGTGTAGTGTTTTCGTTGTTTGTGGCCTTCTGTATACCGTGTGTGCGCCACAAAGAGTTTTCATTGCCTTTCTTGAAGCTAATTTCTTGGAATTTTCGCTCATTGGCCAACTGTACATGATAGTTTGAATTATCCAATTCTGGTATAAAGTTTACTCCTTGGGTTATTAATTTAATAAAATTATGTTATTATTATTAAAAAAATATTTCAGAATAAAGGGAAAATTGTCAAATTAATCTCATTTGATATACGGAATATAAATATAGAAATAGGTGCACGTAAAGTGCGTGTATACGAAAATGCAAATTGGTTTCCTCATAACAATTTCCTGCGGTTCATCACCTCGAACTGTAGAGGTTGTTAAATATCCAAACTCAATTGAAAATTCAGAGTTTAGTTACAATGACGTCGTTTAGTCAGGTGTCATGTGGACATTTGAAATTGTTCTACAATAAAAATAATAAATTTTTGCGTATTATTACATGTGTATAGTTATGTTAAGACCAGTTTCTCGGAACAAAAAATAACCTTTACTTTACTTCCACAAACTAAACTCTGCAGTTTTACTTCACTCGGGCATCGCCTTCAACGAATTTGATGGTTTCAGTAATTTTAAGGGTGCACCGGTCCCAGAAAACATATTCATCAAATATGTTAAGCAATATTATATGCACCCAGACTTTTATCTCCACATTAAAACGAAGTCCTATGTTGATTTAGACAGTGAGTAAACAATTTTTACTTTTTAAAAAGTTTCGTTTAGTTAAAAAAAAATTTGTAGGTTTTTCTACAAATGTCCGTGAGTCTGAGGTCAGCAAAGTAGATGAAATTTCGACCCCTGGAGTGCATTTAGCAACCCCGGTTAAGAGAAAATACGCTTGTGTTCGACCATATTAATTTTAACTTCCAAAGTAAGCTTTTATTATAGTATTTTGATGTTTTATCTACTATGTGTGTGTTTGTCATTTCTAAAAATTTTAGGGACTTAAGGCATTCATTTCAAAGAAAGGTGGTGGAGCAGAAATAATTTCGGGGCATGAAGCGACTGGAGTACTCTCCAATAAGGCAAGAAGGACTATAATTTCGATCATAGAATGCTATATTAAGGAGTCATTTGGAGACAAACCTACACATGAAGTACAGACAGCAGCCGCCAAGCCTTGTGTTGCAATTTTTCCATGCCTAAAGTCAGCCGATGTAATCAAACTGGTAATGCTTTGATTTTTTTTTATTTAGGAACTGGAATGGCTTAAGTCTATTATTTTTTAATTCTATTGCAGGAGCTTCTAGTAAACAACAAGAACTGCCGTTTTCTACAAATAAAGCTGAAGAATAATCGGGTTAAGCGTCGAAAACTGGAGAATGAATTTGGCACATCTAATGCGAGTCTTGATGTTAATTTAGATGAATCCGATAATAAAGTGTTTTTGCTAGTTTCTATTATTTTCACAATGCATATGGAATAGAATATTCACTTAATGACAAAATGCAGCTTGTAAATCTATGTAGCATTAAAATTAATGAAGCTTTTTGTAAGGCAGCATCAAGAAAAACTAACAAAACTTATATCATAAAGAAAACAGTATAAAATACCAAATTTTTGTGTTGTGTTGAGAATAAAAGGCTGACCTAAAAAATCATATTTTCTCCAAAGTTGTTTTTCATTGTATTATCGTAAAAAATCAATAACAATTTAAAATCTAACAAGGTCTTTTATTGGTTCTTATTTGTTTTAGATGCTACGTATACAGGTTGATTCATATGGAGATGCTAATTTTCACAGGGTGATAGCAGGGCGCGAGATAAACCAAAAAGGTAGGTGATGGATAGGAGGGGGGGGGGGGGGTGAGGTAAATTGTGTCGCTTGGGAAATTTGAGGGATTTCTTGATTTTGGAATTTGCTTATAATTATAATATTGCGGTGTATTAAGGTAAGCAAATAAGGAAATCCAAAATCGCACAAACCATCCTATCGTCTAAACGACGCATTTTGTCCCCCACCTCCTCTCTTCCTCCTATCTATATCTAGAACAATTTTTGGTTAATGCAATCAACCTTATTTATTTAATAATTCCATTTATTAAATTTATCCCATTTTCGGGATACAATTAATACCATAATTTTATTGATAAGTTACATATGTATATGGAATAGATTGTATACCAATATACACTGCGGGTAACTTGATTACCCTCACTTGAAATTTTGAGCGAATTCATATTGTAGGGGTACTATTTCTCGGAAACTATTACGATACGAATGCCTAATGTAGGGGTACAATTTCCTGCAAACCATTAAGACAAGATTTCTTACCCGATGTTACATGCTACCTGATGACGAAGGCGAGAAAATG
Source organism: Dioctria linearis (assembly GCA_963930735.1). NCBI lineage: Eukaryota > Metazoa > Arthropoda > Insecta > Diptera > Asilidae > Dioctria > Dioctria linearis. Next base: position 165,633,926 of record OZ005743.1, on the reverse strand, counting down.
GAACAAAGAAGAAGTGGAAATTTCCATGCTACATTTTGAGCCTTTGAAACAGGGACACTTGATTACCCTCATCTGTAAAAATAGATAATAAAACAAGTGCTTTTAATTTTTTCAATATTTTTTTTTATTGTTAATATTTTGTAGGTCCTCCGTTTTTATGTACAACTTCAAAAAGTCTATTTTGTAGCGAATTATACAAATTTTTCAATAAGTTTAATGGTATTTGTTCAAAAGCATCTTCAATTGCTGCAATAAGACCTTCTCTGTTGTCAAACTGCCTTCCTTCTACATAAATCTTTCGCGATAGCCATCCCCAAAGATTCTCAATTATGTTAAGATCGGGAGATAGAGCTGACCAATCCAGAACTTCCACGTTGTTGTGTGCAAACCATTGTGTAACACGTCCTGCTGTGTGAATGGGAGCGTTATCCTGTTGAAAAATCCATCGCCGGCCATTGAACATTTCGTGGAAATTGATTTTCTGTATTTCTAAAAGTTCAATGTAATCCGCTGAAGACTGCCGGCCTTCTAAGACAACCAAATCTATTGCGCCATAAAACGAAATTGCAGCCCATACCATGACGGAACCAACAGTGGAGTGCCGACGAGACAGAAACAGCTCAGATTTCCTCCAGTCATGGAAGTAATACTGAAAGCCGTCAGGCCCATCCAAATTAGTTTTTTTTTCGTCAGAAAAAATCACCTGTTGCCATTCTTCCTTCCAATTTAAATGAGCTCGGCAGTATTCTAATCTGGCAGCTTTATGACGCTGAAGTAAACGTGGCTTTTTCTTAAGTTTTTGCCGTCGGAGATGGGGACTCTTAAGCTTTTTCCGTCGGAGATGGGGACACTGTTTAATTACTCTGCGAACTGTCCGGACACTGGCTGAAGTTCCAACTGTATTCCTTATTTTGCGAGCGGATGCAGCACAATTTGACGCTTCGCGTAAAATCGACCTACGTTCTCGTTCTGTTGTTGCTCTTGCGGTGCGGTCTTTTCGGTTTTTTCCGTAATTTTCGGGATCTTTCAAGAAATTGTTGATTGTCCAAGGATCTCGACCAATTTCCTTCGCAATATGCCGGTTGGAATAATTTTCATGCTTAAATGCAAGAATTTTGCCAATTTCTATCTTAGTGAGCGTTTTACCTCGACCCATATTTGTTACGATGCAACAAAAATATCAGCAACCTCGATAAATAAACAGCAGATATTAAAAACAGAACACTTTTATTTATTTTGAAACACCGTACTCTTGGAATTTTTAAAACAAACTGATGAGGGTAATCAAGTGTCCCTGTTTCAAAGGCTCAAAATGTAGCATGGAAATTTCCACTTCTTCTTTGTTCCATTTTCTCGCCTTCGTCATCAGGTAGCATGTAACATCAAGTAAGAAATCTTGTCTTAATGGTTTGCAGGAAATTGTACCCCTACATTAGGCATTCGTGTCGTAATAGTTTCCGAGAAATAGTACCCCTACAATATGAATTCGGTCAAAATTTCAAGTGAGGGTAATCAAGTGACCCGCAGATAAACTGACTTTATATATATTGAGATAAAAATAATATTCGGTTTTATAAACCTTTATAAGCAAGTACTTTATTACATTTATAAGAATTCGTAGTGGATTTATATACATATATTTATATGGTAATTTAATACCAACATTTTTAACCGTGTAAAAAGAAAAATTCGGAAAATAGATCTGGACCGGGACTGCATACAGTGGGTAGAGTTAAGTTGATATTTTTATCATATTTATTGTTATTTATTTTGTGTTATAAAAAGAAAAAGAAAATTTTCGGAAACAGAATTGTGAATTTTATCATCCGGTTCATATGTCCTGCCGCCATTTTATTTTGTCGTTTATTTGATTTTAGCCATATTTAAAGATAGAATCTTATTAAATAACAATTTGAATTCGGAAATATTTTCTTTGTGATGAAAAAGATTTCGTAGGCTCGAATAAAAACTACGAGGCGTCCTTTCTCCAGCCTAAGCGAGAAAGGTTATACATATACTTAAAAGTACGAGTATAACATCTTGAAGGCCTTTATTTTGTTATACTACTTTTTTACAGACGCCTTCCAGTCGATCCAGCACTAAAATAAGTATTTCTAGCTTGAAGTTTTAATAAAGTAATTAAAACCTACTCTGTTCCACTGTTCGGGGCTTGTCTTTCCTCCACTCATTGAATTTGACTCAGAAGCAGCATTTTCCAGCATAGCTTAAAGGAGGATTTACATTATGATGACAAGCAATTTTTACAGAAATTGTGATGGAGATAGGACATCGTATACGGAAATTTATTTATGAGTGACGAGAGAAGCAACCGCGTCCTGAATTTTTTCCGGACGTCGATCTGTCACTGTGTGCCGGAACCATAAAAAGACCTCAAGCATAGGGTGCTTTTATAGTTACTGAAATTAAAACATTGTTATTGGCAACCCTAATTTGTCAATTTCGACTACTCGCGCTGCCATATTGTTGGTGTTTACTACATATAATTTTATGACATATGTATGTCTGTCATAGCGGTCAAGTCAAATTATTTGGCAAAATGGATCGAAATAAAAGTAAGTTTTTAATTTTTAATTAAATATTGCGAAATTGAAAGTTTTTAATTATTTCCTTATAGAAAATATTGAATTTATTTCACAAGTTGTTTTCCAACAACAAGCAGGGAGCAGTGTGTCAACAGATTCACTGCATTGGTTTTTTTTCCTTTATAATTTGCTAGAATTATTCCGCCTTTGAGATAATCCGTCATGTGAACACGAACTGCACTGGAATTATCTTCACCGGCGTTATTTCGGTAGTGGAGTGGAATTATTTTCATGGGAGCACTTGAGTGGGTGAAGTGGATTGACGTTTACATATTAGCAGTTTAGTTACTTAATTTTTTGTTTACTACGAAATAAATAAATAGAATTTTCGTCACCGTACAAAATGTTGATTGTAGGACTTTCGTCCATTGCTTCGAACTCCTTCGTGCTTTCATGCTTTCCATGATCTTTGAATATCTACGAAAAACGATTAAAAGCTTGACAATTTGCAATTAGACAGTTTGACAGTTTGCGAGGGGAGCATACGCAATGATTGCTTCCGCAGCATTTAAATTTCAATTAACTATCTCCCTCACAATTTCTGTAAAAAATGCATGTCATCATAATGTAAATCCTGCTTAATACTGCTACTTTTTTGCCATATATTGCCCATGACTAACACTTTGGTTGAATTTCATTAAATCCAACAGTCGAAGTTTTGGTGCTATCCTGCCTGTTATTTTTTTTTCTCTGCAAATACAAAACTGTCAATAAATTTTTACTTAAGGATATCTATTTACACATTGTATTGATATGTTTATAATTTAAGCCTTTGTGAAATGCTTTTAATGAGCTTTAAAAGTGACTCGCAGTAAAATATCAAGCCGCCATAAAGGTGGCAGATAATTTTTAATACCGCCATCCAAAGGGTTAATAATTATATACATTATATATATGTATAATTATGTAAATAGTAATAATGAATAAATACATTTTAATTTACAGGTGTTTCAGTCACCCGGTTAGAACTCATTTTCAGTTTATTTAAAATTTTGTCCACAGATTCTTTGAGCTGTCGTCCACAAACTCAATGACAAGAATTCCACTAAGAATATTTTCAACTGATAGAAAAGCGAAACTCTACTCGCGGCATTGTAGAAAAACTTCCAGCTGTCAAACTCTATGGTGAATAGAGCTCTGTTGTAGGCATAATAGATAATATAGTAGAGTTTCTTACAGAAAACACAGTGGTGGACTATGATATCAAAATGACACGAAATAAAGAATTGGAGTAGAGATCTTCTCTAGTTGACTGTTACAGAAACGATATGCAGATAGGCCCCGCAGTTCTTCGGTAAGAATATGGTATTCATCATGAATTTGCTGTGGTATCAAAAGCCTGGACTTCTTTGAAGATTGGTGGGTACACTCATACCTTGGTAGAGAAAATTCATCCGCGAATTAATGAAATCTCCAAATAGCTAAGGCTGCGGAATTACAGACTAAAGGCTTCTAAAGGGGAATGCCCACTTTTCACACAACTTTACGTCCGATATCTCCACGGACATGAGATATATTTTAAACGATGCATTATGATACTCTGAACACATTTTATTAACAATGCTTATTTTAAGTTAAGCGGGGGAAAGTTTTGGTGATCGGATATAGCCCTGAGCGACTTTCTTGCGTGCAAACGTGGACTTTTCTACATGGAAGAAATAACTGCAAAAATATATGCAATATATCAAAATTTATGTAGTAGCTGGGGTGTATGTGACCCAAGTATATAAAACTAGTTTTTCCGGCAGCAAAAACATCTCGAGAAAGTTTTCTGAATCGGGGAAAAAAGTACACCAACCGATAGTACTCGGCGAAACATGCGGTATAGGAACCACCATCGGGGGTTCCTGCCCCCTACCCTAAAAGTATGGCAAAGAGACATTTTTTTCTACGAATTGTAGCTGGTAATGAGCTGAGCAGAACAGTGAACCCCGTTTTACGATCGGGCATAACCCCAACGAGTTAGAGCCGATGTAAGGTGCTAAAGATACCTCAGTTCGAATAAAAAAGAGGGAAATACTAAAACAGTGAGTATGGAAACAGCTATAAATAGCTATTTAAGACTCTGAGTATAGGAGTGTGGATGCTCAAACTTCTACTCAGGACCTACGGAACTCGAGTCTGTACTAGATTTTCCAAAATGTATTAGATCAAAGTTTGACCCCCTCCCAGTACCATAATGATGCATTATTATGCATTTCTCATATCTAGAGATGTCGGGCCCAAAATGGGCATTCCCCTTTGGAAGCAATCTGGTAGATGTGACGGCAGGATGGAGTTTCAGCTAAGCCAAATTTGTTTAGGTGGCATCTTGATGGGCAATAGCCTGAGAGGGTAATTAACGCTAGCTCTGAAAACATGACAACACAAACAAACAAATTATACGTGCTTCATTTTACCACCACACTGACCCAATACCGGTCAATGACTTTTCGTCCGTAATATCATAGATGGCACAAGAACTAGATAGCGCATGGTATACCACAGCAGAATATACAAATTGTGAAATGACTAGTGCACTCCGTAATGAAGCACAGCATACGTTAGAGCATGCCGAAAGAATATATTTCTTTTGCAGCAATTCTGGATACAGACACTTGATCGACCTGAGAGAAAAAATCTGCCATACTCTACGTATCCATCATTTCAAATGTTGTGATCCATTCCGGAATAGACAACCCAGCCACACAAAATTTTTATACTCTGCTCTGGTTTTGCGTCCAACATCTAGCTCTTCTGCCATCTATGGATAAGTCAACATGGACGCTGTGGTAGCCGCTTGTTTTATCGAAAGAAAACGCCGAATTCAAAGAAAAGGTATTACTTAAACAAAATGGAAGAAAATAAGAGAACTTCTTGATACTTCAATACCTTGTTGCGCATGTTAAGACTTGGTGATGAAAGGATTTAAAAACATTTGTTGTGTACGAGTATATCAGTTATAGACATCCCGCAATGGGTTGGTGAGGGTAAGTGCTGGGAGATTGCTTTATAAACACATTTTTTCCTGCGTCTTGATATACTCTTTTCTTTTTTACGAGAATTGTGAACTTTTGCCCTATTGAAATAAATAGCGATAAATTGAAACGGTTTTTTAATTTTACGATATCTTTGCAATGTTGCCAAGCATCGCACTCTTCGGAAGTGCATGAATGTTTCATTTTCATTTGTGACTTGATATTCAAAGACTAATTCAAACAGCAATAAGCTGACGATAACTTTCGTTGTTTTCAAATATCTGGCCAAAATTCTGTCAAACTATCTATACTTTGCGATATGTTTATTACAAAATTGTGTTTGAATCACTGACTAAGTGTATACTCTCATTTTTCTATAGAAAAGAATGGGACAAGTTTTATAGTTTTGTTTTTTGTCCTATGTCAGATGCAATGCACGTTACTATACTCGGAGAATACATGATTAAAACTGAACATATGGAAAACTTTTTTCAAACAAACGTTTTACAAACATTTTATATACATATGAGAAATTGTTTGTTAAATGTTTGACATATGTTTTTTGCCAATGTGTGTTATGTGTGGATGCACCTTAGGTGTCACAAAATAAATTTGAACATGACATTGTTGATGTCTGAATTAGTTACTATGTTTTGTGTTGATTAAATCACGAGCATACTCCGGCCATTAAGACAATCAGTCAATCAATAATAAAAAAGTGCATTACAAAAATAAGAAAACCAAGTAATGAACTGGGATACACCATCAAGAGAGAATTTCAGGACTGGTGTCAAACGCACTTCTCCTGTATCTAATTCCTCGTTCAAATTTTTCGTTTGCTCCTCTATTTTCAACTTTTTTCTAATTTTCCAGGTGTTTTTTTTTTATTTTATCATGAACTTATTGCTGTTATGTGGAGTTCCATAACAAAACTCAATTATACTCTTTGAGGATAATTGGGTAATGATACTGGAAGTTAAGTTCACCAATACCTTTCATCAATATTTCAAAGTCTACCTAGTAATAGTTGAAAAATCACTCGCAATCTCAGTATTGCGGGTAAGCATTAGGGTTGCCTCTAGTCACTAGATGATACTTATTATAATCAAAACACGCCTTAAGGCAACTAAAAATAACTAAAATAAATCTTATAATTCCTCCTACCAAATCAGTTTTGCCTTCAGATTTCCCAATTCGGCGACTTTCGATTATTCTTGTTCCTGGTAAAAGATTTTCAATCTGTAAAAAGTTGTGAAAATTGGTTTTGGTTTTCAAAAAGTAGTCTCCCTTTATTTTTTGAGTGGATTTACAATTTTTGGTTCAATAAAGCGTTTAAAATGCCTTCCAGGTTACATATTGAGCTTCGACCAACTAAATGTAGTGCCTTATATAAATTTTAATATATGAAATAGAGAAATCAATAACTTTTCTCTGATTTTAGGTCAACTAATCAGATGAAACATTGACGCAGTTTTCTTCCTTTTAGGAATATGATGACACTTAAAAAAATGAGATTCATACAAAGAGGATGACACGCATAATCTCATTGTAATCTATACACGTCTTCACTTATTGTTAAATATTTTTTCCTTATAGGAGGTCAATGTATACTACAATGACCAATGACTTTCATATGTAACGATGTACCATTGGAAACTCTAAGTCCTCTTCATGCCGAAGCTCATGTAAATTATTTCCTAAAACTTATAAATGAAACTTCTGATTCACGATTCTAGTTCAACGCGTGTGATTCCACGGTAATAACTAGTTAGTAATGCAACTTTTTATTAAGCATCACCAGCAAAGGACGAACCTGAGCACTGGCCGAATCGGAAGATCACTTACTTTATCTTAGAACTCGGAAAGCAATGCAGAACAATTGTTACTATAGTCATTAGCCACAGTTCGCTTCACACTCGTCTAACCAATATGGGACTTGTGAACAACTCTAAGTTTCTGTTCTACCTCAAAGGAGAGCCTGAGACAACTGAATACTTTCTGTGCACTTTTAGGTCCTTTGCCCGCCGTAGACTGAATATGTTTGGATCTGCTCTAATATCTGCGGATGAGCTAAAAGGGAAAGGCATACTTCACCTAGCAGTAGCGTACCCAGGATTTGGATTTGGGTTGGGGGGGGGCATATGTGTCCCCAGTCCCAAGAGCATTGAGCACTTAAGAACTCTTTTTTTTGAAGATATTGAATTCCAAGTTTTATTAGCTAAACTCTCGATATGGACCATAAAGGCACTGTTTCCTATATCTTCAATAGATTAATCATCATTTCATAAGCAATGACACACATTTATTGACTTATTAAAATCCACGCAATTTGTCCTGCTTTTACAAAATTTTAAAAAGAAACGTCAGGCCCGATGCACATATCAGTGTTCTGGGCGTGAGGGGTGGCTGCGGTAACATAACGGTACGTGAAAAATCAATACGAACAAATACATCCAAACATAAATTCTATAAATATTCGCATTTTGTCAGTAGTACTCAGAGACTTGAATTACGGAGCCGGTGCGGTGCCTTAGGAATCTGCGGCACAATGTGGACGCAATATGGACGTGGGGTGTCGCAAAATCGCTGGAGATATATGGATCATTACATATCAAATGGACGACATTTGTGACATGACCATCACCCATTTTTTTCAAAATTTTACATACTTGGATGATTTGTGGAAACAAAAATATAAATTAAAAAATTTCAAAAATAAGCATTATATCCGTTATTTTCCAATATCCTGGAAGACGTACTATTAATTTTATTAATTTTTTTTCATTTTCTACCTTGTATTACTGACTAAAACATATAAAAATTTCAACTTGAGATCTTAACGGGATTGAGGAGCCAAAAATCGTGAAATCATGCAATTTCTCATAATAAATTCTTAGTTTCTCAAAAATTTCATCAAAGCTAGTAAGTCATTATCTGTGAAAGTGGTGCGAGTAAAACAAAACTGTCTCTTTGAAAAGACGGGCCAGTTCCGTTTGCCCCCCCCCCTTCGGTACGCTCCTGTCATCTAGACCTGAATTTAGTGCTGAGAGTATCCGGATAATTTACTATCCGGATTATCCGAGATAATTAGGATCCGATTCCTCAAATCCGGGTATCCGGATAATCCGGATCCTATTATTCGGATCCCAGCTACCCGGATCCAGACTAAGCAAAAAAAGGTCAAAATTTCCCTCAGATTGCATTGTTTCATTGGGAAAATATAAATTTCATGATATTCTCATTTTCTCAATGAACCAACAAAATTTTGAAGCTTTTTTGCTTAGTCCGGATGCAGATTAGTTCGGATCTGGATCTGGATAGTTTGGGTCTGGATCCGGATAGTTTGGATCCGGATCTCAGGAATCGGATAGTACGCATTTCCGGGTATCCGGATATCCGGATAGTTCGCAGATCCGGGTATCCGGATATCCGGATATTAGCAAATCCGGATCCAATTTTCAGCTCTAGCACCTGATCCACTTCAATAAGAGGACATACAAATTTTAGTGAGAGGTCTTTTCTTTTTTTTTAGAACGTTATCTCTCATCCCCTCCTGCTTAACAAAAAAACAAAAGAATTATGTAACCTTAAAGATAGATTGTAGTTAGGGTCCTATTTTTATATTCGTATAAATAATTTTGTATATTTGGGCTCGAATATATGTTCAGAGTGTCAAAATAGAGCGCCTTCTTCCGAGCTTCTCTTCGACTTTTATAGCTTTTCCTCTTCCATAATGCCTATGGAAAATTCCCTCACCACTCTCTTGCAGCAGCACCACAATATAGACACCAGGGAAAAACAAAAACATACATTTAGTTAGAAGAACATATGTATAAGATTTTTACCATGGTTTACAGAGATGTCAATCCAAACAATCATCATAATTGGGACTGCTACTGCAGTCAAATTACCAAGAAAACTGACCAACATCACCTCGTATACGGACTGATAGAGTTAGATGGATAGTCTATGTGAAGGCCTTAAGCTTCCAATTAATGTAAAAAAGGGGGAAAAATTGTAAAAACAAAAACAATATTTAATTCCTATTTAAAATTGTTAAGCTAACAAGTCATACATAAAGCCAAACAAACGACATTAAAGCTGAATGATAAGTAGATCTATTGTTTGTCCGTATTTTACCACCCCCGTTGTAAAAAAAAAAACAAAACCAAAACTTTCTAGAATTTCCCTCAACATTTCTAAATTAATCGAAATTCAATCGAATTTAGTAAGATCTTCCTTTCCACTAATTAAAAATTTTAATTGGTAGTGATTAAATGCTGGCTCAAACTTTCATCCAATGATTTCATTCGGGATAACAAGCAACATCCGACACTCTATTCTTTGTGAATAAAGCGCTTTGCTCTGCTTAGTTTTCTAAGCACAGCAAAGAGTTCATTTCTAATTAAGGTTTTTACTTTTACCCCACATTCGAAATTGTTTGGTTGCGTTGAAGTATGCATTCAACTTTAAACGACGAAGTTTAATTTATGTGCAAGCTTTATAAAGTTTAGTTTTGAAATGAGAAAGGACTAGCTCCAATCAATTCTTCTGCTTGCATGGAGTCGAATTTTTAGCTCAAAGAATTTTCTACAAACATATAGGGAGTAATTGTAAAATTGAAATTTTCCGGGGAATAGTCAACAGTTAGTCGGTACATATAGTTTCTTCCTATTTAGATACATATGTATATATTTTTTTCTTATTTTGTCCACTGTAGTAGATAAAACTGTGCGAAAATAGACATACTAAGTCTACAGACACAAAACGAATTTGTTCATTTCGATTTTATTTCATTTTTAAATCAACAAACACACACGGAAGCAATTCTAGGAAATATATATATATAGTTACCTATCCATACATTCATATATATAGGTATATATATTTACCTATACAATAGATCTAGATATCTACACCAAAATGTTTGCTATAGTGCGGGATACATAGTCGTAATCTCTCCTGAAATCACCACAACTATTAGTTTCACCTGCAACATGAAAGCAATTTATTCGCTTGGCATCCTTTGAACTGCATCCAGGACCTTCCCTTTCTGCACAGCACGAAACTCAATAAACCATTGGACCACCAATGAAAGCTCATCTGTTCCTGCCATTCACTGAAGTGTAATGATATATTGGAAATATACTGAGAAGAGTTGCAGAAAAAAAGTACAAAACACTTGACAGATAACATAATTTACTACGGGAACGAGCATGTCGGGATTCACCCCTCAATAATATCACCCAGGTCCAGGATTCAATTGTGAAGCGGAACACGAGCCGGAAATTCATCCTTTCACACTAAAATGAACACGAATTAAAAATCAGAAAGCTCGTTAATGCATGGCTTCATGTTTTTATTGCTTTTAAATGTGTAGAGGTATGTACCTACCAACGTTACGGGTAGGTGGAGAGGGAGATATCTACCATAATAGACATGTAATTAAGAGTGAATCAAGTCTAGAGAGATAATAGAATGGATTAGAGTGGAGTGGAGAAGATCAAATAAGGAGATTCGATGCAATCTTAAGATGTAATGAAAACTGTAAGAAAGATACCCATCTCATGTGAGATTATTGATGTCAATAGTGCATTTCTTAAGGAAAGCTTTACAGCTTACGTCCTTAGTTGTATTCGTACATGATGAAATTTTATTGAATCCAACTTAATTTATTACATACGTAACGGTTCTTTTCTTCTTCCTTTTTTATTCTCCCTTGAGCTGATATGTTCCACTTTTCCACTTTTCATCGATTCCGAACCAATTAAATATCTAACTACTTCGGACAAAAGGATCGACACGAATGAAAAAGTTATAAGGAGTTAAGATATTAAAGGTAATAGACGGAGAGCTGGCGACGATGGGAAACTGGTGACAGACGGCAACAAAACGCGGAAAAAATGTGTATAAATAACTCGAGAACGCTTTCACTTAGAGTGATGAAATTTAGTAAGAAAATGGCACCAATCAGGCAACTCCTTCATAGTGTTCCCATACAAAAATATTTCGTTTTTCAATATATTTGAACGCTGCCTGTGAATGCAGAGACCTAAAATTTGGTACGTTGTGTTTTCATAGGAATAGTAAATTCATGTTCAAACATCGACTAAATCAGTCAACCCGTTCTAGGTGCTGCCATACAAATATTTCGTTTTTCACTATATATTTGAATATTGCGTAAGAGCGCCTCAACGTACAGCGTTGAAATTTTGCACACTGCGTCCACCCAAAAATAGTAAAAACAAATTCAAAAATTTAGTTAATCGGGCAACTCCATCTTGGTATTGCCGTATAAAATCAAGAAAATATTGCCGATTGGTGTTCGACTTTTGAACTTGTATTTGAAATTTTAATTAAATCGTCTCGTGAAGGATTTCAGCGCCGTATGTCGACGCGTTCTCAGGCGGTGTTCAAATATATAGTGAAAGTCTAAGGCTTTGTATGGCAGCACCAAGAAGGAGTTACTCGATTTAGTTTATATTTGAAAACACCAAGTACCAAATTTCAGCTCTCTGCGTTGACGCGCTCTAAAGCATATAGTGAAAAACGAAATTTTTGTATGGCAGCACCAAGAAAGAATTGCTCGACTTTTAGTCTATTTTAAACTAGTATTTACCATTGATAGACAACACTTTTTACCAAATTTCAGCTCTCGACGTGTACGCATTCTTAGGCACTGCCCTAATATATAATGAAAAACGAAATTTTTGTATGGAAACTTTGAGATCTCGTCTTGAACGTGGGAGGAATGTGCCGGTAAAAACACAGAAGAAATCTCTGTGACATTATCTGCCGGGTGCTGCTACGTTTAGGCAGGCGAGCTGTATAGATGTGTAGCGTGCTGCAGCGTGTGGTATAGATCAAATGTAATGTATACGTTAGAAAGCGATGAATATTTGCAGATTATTTTTGACCAGAATTATTCTTCTGCTTAGGTGTGGGCAGGAGGGTAGCAGATTAAGCTCTGTAGCAGAATTAGCCTTCTGCTTAGGTGTGGGCAGGAGAATAGCAGATTAATCTGTGCAGCAGAATTATTCGTCTGCTTAGATGTGGGCAGAAGAGTAGCAGATTAGTCTCTGCGGCAGAATTATTCTTCTACTTAGGTGTAGAAGATGACAGGAATTTTAAGATTAATTTCTGAAATATAGAATTACTCTTATATAATGGAGGTTGAGAATATTATTCTTGAATTCTCGGATAAATCTCCGAATCAGATGAACTCTGAGCCAAGAATGATTTTCTACTACGGCTCGTCGGCTTTTTTGTAGCCGCTGTATCCAGAGGGGTAATTCTGATTTTTGTCGTACTTTAATATCAAAATTTACGCCTAGATTAAACGAACTTCTCTACTGATTTTTTCGTGTTTTTATTCAGCACAGCAATCCTTGCATTACGTAAAATGAATTTAAGCACTTGTATTGCTCTCATTAAGTGTAGAATATCAATTTACCACAATGGTCCGTATTGCTCAATCGGACCGATTAATAATTACCGTCGCAAGTATGATTCACTTTTCACGATGCGATTTTACAATCCGCCGGGGGAACTGCCAAATTCAAGTATCAGGATTCGATTCAAGGGAAACTTGATTTTTTCACTTCGAACGTTTTCGATAATCACAAAGTGGCAAATTCGCAAACTTAGTTCTCCCGGCGGATTCAGAAATAGGGGCCAATATAAAACATTTGTCACAACCTTGGAAGCAATTGATTATTTTGTCGTACGTTTAGGCGTATATTCCGACATTAATTTATTGCAAATTCATGTTAGTTTATTTTATAGTTTATGAAAAGGATAACTCAAAATGAGTTATCGCCATTTGGTGTTGCCCTAGCAACGTTTATTGAATTTCGTTAATCTCTGAATGTAACACAAACAGCTGACTGACGAAATCTCACTTACTGTCATTGAAGAAATGTAATCGGGAGGGAAGTATGCTTTGGTGCATTGTTGTTATTAATTCTGTTATTTTTCCTTGTTTATTAATGATTTTTTGATAGTTTTAGATAAATTGTGCCGTGATAGTTAGATGGCAGCTGCAGTTTGTAGTTACATGCATGTTCATGAGGATTTATTGAAGTATCTTCCGCAAAATCGTTGAGTTCTTGGAATGTTATATACCTATGTATGTGAGGACTGAACAGCAAGCCTACGTAGGGGCTAGCCCGATTGGTCCCATTTTCGAAACTTTTTTCTAAAAAAGTCCGTGTGCAAGATTTCAGCATTCTAAAAGAAAGCATTAAGTTATACACATTTTGATAGTATTTTTTGCCATCTGCCACCATACTTTCCCACCATCCAATGTGTCTGCCATTTTGACCATTGTTCATGACATATGTATAATTCTCTGCTGCCACAACAAAAATCCACGCCCTATGAAATCACGTAAGTTAACCGATTTTTTTTAATCCTTCGCGGTCATCCCGCAGAGCCCTCCACCAATGGAAGCCAGGCAGACTTTTGAATAAGCTTTCAACGATGTTAAGAGAGTATGATAAGATGGAAAATTTTGTTTATGAAATGACGTAAGTATTTTGGTCGCCATCTCGAGACTGAGAACCAGTAGCAGTATGGGAAAAACGGAATCCACTAATTAGTACGTGTGCAAAGGAAAGCTATCTTGCTCTCGCCAGTGCATAATAAACGGACAACTACTTGTAGTATGTGAACAACAGAAGTCACTAGTCATTACGTGTGCAACGGCAAGCGATCCCATCTCACCTCTCAGGTAGATTTAGTCATTCTTAAACTTACTTTAAATATTTTACACTTATATTACGGACGTAAACAATACAGCAAGAAATTGAACTCAAACCAGATGCTGTCATTTGAACCCCTTACTACACTGAAGCTACATAGCAACAATTTTTTGCTATCGACCAAGACTATTGGCTACCGAGCAAACGACAACACAAATGATGAACGAAACAACAACAACACCACACTCCTCCGCTGCAATATGGCGGAAAATATTTCTATATGTAGCATACCTGGTTTTTCTATATCCGGATCCATTATTGTTTTTTATCTTAATTTTTTGCTCAACTTTTTCATTTCGTAGAAAGTACCTATTCATTTATTTTCAGGATTAATAATTCCAAACTTAATATTCTGTCAATGAATTACGTTATCAGAATGTTACTCAATTGGAGCTTTTGTGAGGTCACTTGAACTCACAATGTAAACCAAAACCAAATTATAAAATATTTCGATTACATCCGAGATCCATTATAATTTCGACAGTTTAAGGAGTGCCGTGGTAACGTATTCATAATTCTATTTCCAATTACTGTTATAGTAATAAACGTTGTTGGCCAATTTCCAACACTAAAGCCATTATAAAGGAGATGAAGTCATCAAAATTTAAATTTCGAGAATTATTTTACATTCCTTGCATTCCTCTATACGACAGAGGTAACTATGAAAACCTTACTGCTTCACAATTGCAAGCCACTACCATAATTGAAAGTCAACAAATGAAATATCTTTGGGGTCGAAAAGGAATGCACCTGTAGTTTTTAAAGTACACTTACATAGTTTGTCAGATCTAATTTCTTTCTGAATCTCTATGAAATTAGTTTCCCTCTCTTTATAGTAAGGAAAGGATATTTATTTTTATTTTATGTAAAATAATCAAAGCGTTAAAATTTTCTTTGGAACTGAAGTCCTTCGTTTTTAGAGAACATCTTGTACCCGATAAACTTCTTATTAGAAATTCTGAAAATCTAAGAAGAATGTTCGTAGAAAGAATACGTTTAATTTTTAACATGTCTCTTACTCTATGGATAGGGAAATTAAATTAAATTGAATAAATAAAAATAGTTAAACTCCATCAACATAATTAAACAAAATAATTGTAAAATTTATCCTAGTACATCAGTAGTAATTAGGGCATACGGCCTTTCCATGTAAAACTTATTCGTCGTGCATCTCTCTCTCTTTGACAATCGAAGCAAATGTCAAAAGATATGGATATTTTCTTAACATTTGATTGACTGTAGTGTCCAACCATGATAAATTGAGGTTATGGGCAAAAAATTATTCTTCCATCTCAGGCTTATATTATTATTTACGGTACACTATCTCTTTTTAGTGCGAAGAAAAGCGATAGAGAGATCAAATCAATAAAAGTAAATAATATCTGTGTTCTTTTCAGTCCGCAGAACAGAGCAAAACAAAAGAAACACAAAAGAATGCCTCATGAGAACAAGAGGTTTACTTCCAGCAGTTGGCACTACTTTTAAGTTTTTTTATCAAAAAGTTGACAGTGTCAAACGTTTGTTATATGTTCTGATGTGTCAAAAGCGAAAAAAGAAATTTTTTGTACAAATTCAGCGAAGCCAAATGTCTGCAACATTGTAATTTAACCACGACATAACAGTATTAAAATAAGAACTAGGTCTTCTGATCTTTCAAGTGATAGTTCAAAAATGACAAATGTCAAGAATCTATCTCGCAATTTTTTAGGACAGTGTTAGTCGTCAGTTGAGTTTTACCAACCTCTACCACTAAAAAATTGGAGAACACAACTAGAAAACAAAATGTGAAGACCACCTAAAACATATCAAAAAATCTATCCCGCAAAGGTTCTCAAACGCTTTATCCACTCCATAACTCACGAGTCGTGGCCGTACGCTGAATATCTGATGGTAAATTATTCAAAGCTCGAACAGCACGAGAGAAGTAAGAGTTTTCTATGACTGAATATTTAAAATTTAGTATCAGTAAATTGAAACGCCTTAAGGAGCCTCAAATTTCTACTTTATTTAATAAATAGCTTGGATTTTTAGTATAAATGAGTTTATGGAGAGGCTTCAGAGGCCTACGTATATATAAGAGGCAACCAAGCAGATGATTAGGATGTTGTGAAGCATGATCAAATCTCCTAAGCTTATGCCTCAAATCTTATGCAGTCGTTAAAAACTACATTTAGTCTGACAGAACAGAAGAAACACAAGTGAGAGAACATGAGACCGCCATGGAAAAATAAGGAAGAATCAAAGATATCATTAGCATAGAACTTGTGCTCACAGACAAGGTTTCAGCAGACAACCACAGTCGACGAAACCCCCCGTAAGTTCACACGCCATATTCTTACCTTTTTCATACGAACTATAAATCGTAAAACTGTGTTTTTAAAAATACAGGCAGACGATCAGATACCTCTACTGCTCTGCGATTGAAATCAATGCACAGCGACTTATCGGCATTAAGCAATAAAAGATTATTATCTTCTCACAAGTCCGAACTTTGCCTTTCAGTACAATCCTCAACTAGTCCTATTGGTCGACTCAGATAAACCTGCATATCAGACAAATGAATTTAGCAGTTTTCAACAACTTATGAAGGCCATTTATATACAGACTGAAGAGCAAAGGGCCAAGTATATAGCCTTAAGAAACACCACAATTAGACACAAAACACCGGAAATACAACCTTTACCCGCTGCAATATATTAGTGAGAAAAATGCTTATTAAGGACACAGCAGAAGAATGAAATTTATAGTCTGAAGTCAACTTTTCGAGCAGATTGGAATGGTTGATCATTTCGAATGCTTTGAAAAAATCAAATAGAGCAAGAACACCCAGTGGGTCCCTGTTGGAAGAGGCGATCGGTCATGACATTCAGAAGCGCTCTCTCATAACTACGACATTTACAGAAACCGGTCTCGAAATGACTTATAATAAACATAAAAATTATGTGGAGCAAATTTTACTACAGTTCCAGGGTATACTAGGCACCATATGTATTTGATAGATGACCAATTCTTATGATACCCTAGATGAATGCCCGTATGAAATTTCGTATGGTCACCGATGTATACAAGCTTGATTTTTGAAGTGGTTTTGCGAGTATATTTCTAAAACGGTTCGTCCGACAGGAAAAATGATTATAACCAATTTTATAGGATTTCTTATTCTGAAGAAGTCTTTAGTACAATAAAAATATCAAGGACTGATCGTTTTCACAGTATACGTAAAAAATCTAAATTTTTATATGGCAACACCAAGAAGTGGTTGCCCGATTTAGTCCATTTTTAAAATTTTATTTTCTATTACAACACCATGCACCAAATTTCAGCTCTCTATGTCGCCGCGTTCTCAGGCGGTGTCCAAATATATAGTGGATAATGAAATTTTTTTTGTGGCAACCCCATCTCATTTTCGAACTAAATTTTACTTTTTTTTTAAGTGCCGTGTACCAAATTTCAGCTTTTTAAGTATACGCGTTCTCGAGTTATCGTGCGCACAGACAGATGGACGGACAGACGGACGGACAGACGGACATGCAAAAATCAAAATAACTTTTAATATTATTCCAATCCACTTTGGTCTACCATCATTATTTCTGCGCGTTACAAACGGAATGAAACTTAGTATAGTCTATAGATTTCATCTATCATTTGAAATTCAAACAATAATTAAGATCTATTTATAGAAAAATCGTATCATAATGCAGTTTATTTTATTATTAAAAATTTTATTATTCTCGAGATTAGTTTTTTATTTTAGCCGCTTTTCAATATCAATCTGAAATCGTCCCTACATCAGGTCGAAACATCGTTGGTTTTATATTGGAGCGAGGCATTGCTCTCGGCCTCGGCCAATGCATAGAAATTCGAAGGAAGCAATATCCAGTAAATTTCTTAGAAAAAATTGTGGCCTTCCTTTCATCCGGTGGAGGAAATGGTGATTTTGTATGGATCGAGGAATTGCTGACTTACCCTTTGGGCACGCCATCAAGTGCCAAGCCGAGGCATCCTCGAGGCATCGTTAATTTTATATTCTAGAAAAGCGTTGCAAATTGTTGTTCTACGTGTCCAGTCTTTGCATGTTATTAGTTTCTCTATGCAAATATCTTGAAGAAATTACGGTTCGATTTGGTCTGGAAATAAATTCTTCTGCCTCGGCGATATTGCTTGCTTGTGACTTCCAGGAAAATGGGAACATGCCGTCCTTATGGTAAATGGGGCTCGAACTTTTCGCGATTTAATTATCCCAAAAAAAATTATATGCCTGACGAAAATTTGTTCTGTTATGTATTGTGTAGATTTATCTGCTGGCGTTGTTTCTTTCAATTAATCAACTTGTCTTACCGATTTATCAATTCTCGCTGGATTTTTTTCGTCACCTCAAAAAAAAGGGGGGGGGGGGGTAGAGCGACTACCCTCCCCCTCCATATTTCTTCTTCGCCATGTTTTTGTGCTCCGGCTTACTTAGTGCTCGGGTTTACTTACGTCTACACTTCGACGTATAGAGGGCTGTCAGGGTGGCTATGACGTTGCTTGCAGCTGCAGTTAACTTTAATGCTGCGATCATAACAGCATTTCATACCACTATCTTCTTCTTCTTAAAAAATCGCTTAACTTTAAGAAATCCAAAATTATTGCAAAAATAATAAGAGTATTGACGAAATCTGTGCTTTCAGTTGTGGGTCTGCTTTAAGCTGAATCCGTTCTGAAATTTATGTATTGCATTGACAATTTTGAATACATTTTTAAAACAACCAACTTGAAATAAAAAAAAACTTTAAACTTCAATTAAATAAAAAGTTTTGGCTTAGGTTTTTGTTTGTGAAGCCTTAAATTTTTTGTTTTGATTCCGTTATGTCTTGGATTCAAAAAAGTTTTCAATAAATACCTATACTAGTAGTTTTAATCATAAATTCATAAGAAACCAAAAATAAATTATTTATTTCTTCTTTTTTATGTAATTAAATTTCAAAAAATTGTAATTTCGTCTCTAAATACAAAAAAGCGATCATTGGATCGCTTTTCATTATTTTCTTGCTGCGTTTATGTAATTTTCTTGTAAATTTAGTTTTAGCATTTAACAGTAAGCACACGGCTGAGTTGTCAATCTAGTTTTTTTTTTCTTAAAATAGTGGCTAAAATTATCCATTAGAAAAAAACTGTGTTTTTTTTTTTTAATTCTTACCGTACCGAACCAAAAAACCAAAAACTGGTTCGGATTTAGATCACAGAATCTTGGTTTAGTTTGGTGGTTTTTTGGTTCGGTTCAAAACCTGTTTCCATTTCTGCATGGGTCAAGAGCTTCTTGAAAATAGAATTTCATCTTTGAAGTTAAAGTAATCGTCGTGAAAAATTTGTTGATAGAAGAAGACCTACCGCAATGTTACTAACTTCAACGAGGTTTTTCTAAGTTCTCATCATCTTAATCTTAGATTATAATGAAAAATGTTTTTATACTGTTCCAGCTTATTGGTCTTACAGTGGTCTTAAAGTGTTTTAATTACAATTTTTTTCGTATAATTATCAATTAACCAATTTAGTTTTTTTCTTATAATTAGCAATTAGCAGTAATTAAGCAGCAAAAAGTAATTGTTACTTACTCACCAAAATAATACGAAAAGAATTCACAAAAGCTGTCCCTAACGACACCCGGATATAATATTTAAACATTACTTCAGAATCGCCAACTTAACACAGAACATGCGCAATCAGTGTAACTAGAATTTTTTATCATTATTATTATTATTATTAGTTACGGGGGATGCAGACAGGATTCCTGCCTTTCATCTTGTCACCGCGACCTATAAGATCTATTGTGATATTACCCCTGGATGCCCTAAGGCGCCCATTCGAACTTAAGGTCTTTGATGAAGCTAATAATATTCTTGAAGGCCATTTTTTCGACATCCTCTGGCAGTGGAAATTCCTTTCCAAGATGTCTTAGCCTTATGCGGCACAGAGCTCCACAGTCACATAGGACATGTTCAGCGGATTCATCGTCTTCCATACAGAATCGACAGGTCTCATCATTGACCTTACCCATCTTCTTAAGATGGTATCTAAGTGGGCAATGCCCAGTAAGCAGGCCCGTTATGAGCCTTAGTTCCTTCCTGCTGAGTATCAGGAATTCTTTTGTAAGTGAGAGTTCCAGGTTAGTCTGTTATCCAGGGTAGTACCTTGATATTTGACCTCCTTTGAGAATTCCACTACTGTTCCCTAAAGAGATGGTGCTTTTAGTTAAAGCTTCCTTTTTCTCGTCAAGGGCACAGCTATTGTCTTACCAAGATTGGCTCGAAGCCCCATTATTTGGCACCAGTTGCAAACTATGTTTAGGGCATTTTGCAATAAATCAGAGATTATTTGATCATGTTTGCCCCTAATTGTAATGACCAGGTCAGCCGCATATCCCTGCTTATCATAGCCGAAGTTGGTTAGCTTCTGTAGGAGATCATCCACAACTAGCGACCATAGTAGAGGGGACAGAACCGCACCTTGGGGACATCCCTTGGCAGCCACTACTGTAATAGTGTCCTCCCCCAGGTTAGATGTGATTCTCCGGCTTTCAAGCATCCATTTTATCAAGGAAGGTTCAATTCCTTTTTTGGTAGCTGCATTCTCAATGGCTTCAAAGGAGGTATTGTCAAATGCTCCTTCAATGTCTAGGAATGCACATAGGGCAGTCTCTTTATCGTCTACTGCCTTTTCTAGTCCTAGGACAAGACTATGCAGGGCAGTTGTGGTAGACTTTCCTGCTTGGTAAGCATGTTGATTTGGGTGCAGCGGTGATCGTTTGTGTGCACCGCTCTTAATATAGTTGTCTAACACTTTCTCCATTGTTTTGAGGACAAATGAAGTTAGAATTTTTTATCATAGATGGCACCTATGTTACATAATCTAAAATTTGTTTACATTTTCGAGGCTGTGATTTAAAGGTGGAGGATTTAAAAATAGAAAAAATTCCAGACTGCTCTAACAAGACGTAATTCTTTAAACATTTATATAATTATTTTATAATTATCTCTCTCCCTCTTTCTATCTCTATCTCCCTCTCTCTATATCTCTTAAGAAGAACGTTTTTTTTTTATGAATCAATACTGTTCGCATATTTGTTATGATTTGTTTTCCTAAGTGATCATAGGTATCTAACGTACCTACTCGAGTTTGATTACTCACTGTAACTATCTCAATGAGTAAAGCACCACTTTTATAATCATTTTTTAATAGTCAGAGATTTTAAACACACTTTTTTTCGCGAACATTTCCCGTTGTATTTCAACGCTTCATCAGACCTATAATTGGACAACAGTATGTATTTTTATAGCAATATGGTGCACGGTCCTAGTGGCCTAGGCGCCCCTACTCAGAAGATGATAGACTGGTCCGTATTCGCACAGATCTCGATATACAGCATCGCGAAATTCTAATATTCGACTGAAACTAACTTGAAGGGGGAATCTACTTGGGATCAGACTAGATATTTCATCAGAACATTGACCACGGATGTAACGATAAAGGAGCGAAAGGCATCCAATATTACGGCGGTGCTCGAGTAAGTCGATACGACAACTTATTGCCACATCTCCAATAAGTCAAGGCTCTCTTTTAGACAATTTTTAATATCCAGCTGTGCAACCAGCCTCAGCCTAGATTTGGAAATTGTGTTCCATTCCAGGTCTGATATAGAAATTATAGAGGAACACTAAATTCGACATTCTGAAATATTTCTTACAGTTTTTTGGAAATTCAAAACATATGACGATGACGATGCTGTAATGTAATCTATCCATCTTAACAGATTAATGCCTAGAATGTTTAGTGATGATGTATCAAAAATCAATGCTCCTTCAAAAGAAGTGTGATTATCTTGTTTTAAAGGGTGAGGTAGCTTTGAATCTTAGTTTCATTGAATTCGACGAACAAATGTTAGGAAAATAAGAATTAAAATTTAAATTGTTTTATATTTACAAACAACTTACATTAGACAAATTGGTGGAAAAAAAATTACTCTACTTAAATGTAAAAAAAACGTAACCCCCCCCCCTCCCCGTAATAACATGGAATCCTAATAAATTGTGCAATTATAAGTCCAAAATTGATAACAATAATAATCTAACTAAATAGCAAACTAGGGCTAAGTGGCATTAATCACTATCTCGTACATTCTGCCACCAGCAAGATGAACACAACCAAATAAATAAACTTGACTACAAGCTAGCTAAGTATAACGCTCTGCCCTAGGCCATCATCAGAAGAAGAAGGGAAGAAGCTTTTGGCCCTATGTGCCATACCAGGACTAAAGTAATTAATAATCTACTGGCATTGTTCACAAACGTTATTAAATTTCCCTTAAGGGAATGTGGAAGACATGACCTTCCTGGTAAGATAATAATGATGCAATCCGGAAAGATTTAAGTGTTCCGATATTAATTTTTTAATTTATATTTCCCTCCTACTTAATAGGTGGAAATTATTTGAGCTATAATTAAACCTAAATTCATTAATAATTACTGCTTAATCTGAATTCAGATTTTTACATGAATAGGCATTTCAAAAGCACTCTGTTCGCCATTGATTCAAATTATGTTTTTAATCTGTTATAATGCGTACTTCTAATGGACCTGAATTAGGAGGATAAACGTGGCTAATAAAATACCATCGATTTTCACTTTTATGTATACCAAACGCATATTCCAATGGAAAATAAAAAAATACTAAATTGATCTTTTTGTTCATAGGGTATTAGGTGAATTATTAAATTCGACTTTTATTTTTTCACATATAGTGGTTGTCGCAGAATTATCTAAAATACTTTTATTGTTGTATTGTGAGCTAATGGTTTGCTAATGTTTTCTGATTGTTAATATCAAGAAAAATAGCTGAATATTGAATTGAATTGAATTGAATTGAATTTTATTTTATATAAACTTACAAAATTATAAAATAAACAGAGTGGAACTTGTGGTTTATGAAGAGTTTAGTCTTTATGTTATCTATCTTTGCATCTTAAAAATATATTACTAGTATACAGATATTTAAACTTAGCGTAAAAATGATAATAAAAGAGGAAAAAGTTAGCAAAACCTCATTGACTCTTAAGCCTACTTATAAACTACATCTAACTACACATAACTTAATAAATATTCAGGCCTAATTGCCGAATCAAGGGATTGGGAGATTGCTGGCATTTCTCGAAAAAAGTTAAAGCTGTTGTTTGTGCAAAATTTTTAACTAAACTTATATTGGCAAGCTTATGCAATTCACTTGTGGAAAAGTACCACGGTAGGTTGTATATAATTTTTAAGGCCAGCCCGTCCCTTTAACTCGTACACGAATTTGTCTGTCTGTATATTTATTTATATATTTATTTTTTACTATTTTCGACACTCTCATAGACCCACTTTTCGTCATCACAGCGAGCAGAAATTTGGCACACAAGTTCATGTTGCGTGACAATTGAATCTATCAAAAATTTGAAATTTGAACCAGAAATTTCCATGGAAAGCCTGGAAAATCGGGAAAAATCATTTGAAAATTTGGTACAAATTTGATTTGTGATAAATCCATGTCAGGAAGAATGCAGAGTTTTCCGAAAAAAATTTCCGGAATTTTTTGACTTTTCCGGAGAATTTTCCGGTAAAAAAGTTTTCTAAATTATGCAGGATCAAGTTCCCTATCAACTGGGCATCATTACTTTCTCTCCGACAATGGTGAAAACTTGCAGAAAAAATCGAGGCAAATTCATGTAAAACGCTTTTACGGAGTTTTTCCGACCAAGGAAGCGTTTGAGCGTTTTGCAACCTAAGACAAAGTTGTAGAGCGAAATGAGTTACATAAAGTTGCTTTTGTGGAAAATTCCATGGAATACCCCGCAAAGGGGAAAAATCATCGGAAAAATTTTCATCGATATGATTAGTGATAAATCTGTTTCAGGAAAAGTGCAGAATTTTCCAATTTTTCTGGAATTTCCGGAATTTTCCGACTTTTCCGGAAAATGTTCCGACAAAAAAGTTTTATAAGCTATGCGGAATTATTTTTTTTCCCGTCCTACTGGCATCAATACTTTCTCTTCAACAATCATGAAAACTTGCATGAAAAATCGAGGAAAATTCATGTAAATTTTTAAAAAAAAATTCATAGTAATAGGAAAAGTCTGTGGAAAACATGGAAAATCGGGAAAATTCATGTTATATGGGATTAAGTTGGAATACAACTAAAAAGCGCTGTTTAAAACATAATTTGAATTTCAGAAAACCGTTGCAGTACTTAAACGATTTGATACTCGAAAAATTTTTGTTTTCGGATCGGCACCAAACATTACTTAAAAATTGTTTTAAAATGTCTCCATGCAGCACGTAATAACAATTTAGTTAACGTAAAAAAGGCAGAAAATAAAATAATTAAAAACAGGAGTTTTCAAACAAAACTGAGGCCAAGCCGCATGAAAAAGTAGAAAATAAACTTTTCTTCACACACAGAGGTGGACTCAGATTTTATTCGCTGACAATCACCGATTTATTTCAGTATGATCAATCAGAGGTAATAAGTGATTTGATTCATGAAGAGAAAGAATATTCAAGAGAAATGTCCCAATCAAAAAATCTGAGTCCACCTCTGTGTGTGAAGAAAAGTTTATTTTCTACTCATGCTGCTTGGCCTCAGTTTTGTTTGAAAACTCGTTTTTGACTTATTTTATTAATATCTTATTTGGCATGATTTGGTATTTTTTAATATGACAATGAGCACAATTGAGCCAAACTGGAGCACCGTACATAATAATGTCGTGGAATATAGCTTTATAGATCAGGGGTTTATTTTTTTGATTTAGTGTTGATCTTCTGTTTATTAAAGGATATTTAGGTTGTAAATAGTTTGTGCTACATGTGGCTTAAAAGTCAATGTCTTCTCGAAAACCATTCCGAGGTATTTAACATTTTCAACCCATTCAATATTTTCATCATTCAATATAAGACAGATCTAGGTAGCATAGCTTGTGTTTTGCTACAGTTTATTTTGATTTTCCATCGTATAAAGTAGTCAGATATTGTATTTAATGAGTCCTGTAAGGAGCGTATAATTTCATCTTTACTTTCCGAAGACGACGAGAAGATTGCTGTGTCATCAGCAAAGATGCATGAGTGGCAGTTTTCAAAAGTCGGGAAGTCCGAAGTGAATAAGATATAAAGTATCGGACCCAGTACAGAACCTTGGGGAACACCCGCCACAATTTTCTGCAGTTCAGAAATTGTGTTTTGGATATATACTTTGAAATGTCTATCATATAGGAAATTTTGTATAATTCGAGTGAGATATAGCGGAAAATTATTTTGTGCATCTTGTATAACAGACCGTCATGCCATACTGAGTAAAAGGCTGCTTGAACATCTAGGAGAAGCACACCAGTTGACTTTTTAACAGTTAGGCTATTGTTTGTATTATGTGTTATTCTGGTGATAGAGTGCAAAGTATTATATTCTTCTCTAAAACCAAATTGTTCATTGGGAAGTAGGTTTTTATCCGATGCAAATTTCACAATCTTTAATTTGAGATCTTTTTCCAGTATTTTACCTACCGAGCTAAGTGGACTAATAGATCTGTAGCTAGATGGGTCATCTGGGGGATTTTTTGGCTTTGGAATTGGAACTACTTTTGCTGTTTTCCACTTCTTAGGAAAGTATGATAATTTAAGACACGAGTTTATAATATGCGTTAGGTAGACGATACCAGTGCGTGGAAGATTTTTTAGGCCAATATTTGGAATTTTGTCTAATCCTGGGAATTTTTTAGGTTTCAAGCGCTTTATAAGAATCTTGATATCACTTGACTTGATATAATTTACTTTATCTACAGTGATCGTTTCTCGAGAAATGCTCTCAAGGACTTTTGTTACCCTAGACGTAGTAATTGCATCGCTAAGATTGAGTGAAATCTTATTGTTTTCCGCAAATTTCTCTGCAAAAAGATTAACTTTTTCTTTAATTGTAATGAACCTGGAATTTTGCAATTTTAGGGTAGGCCCAGATCGGCTTTTGTTGCGTAGGACCTTGGCAATTTTCCAGAAGGGCTTAGAGTTGTAATCAAAACTGGAGATAAGTTTGCTCCACTTAACATTTCTGTATTTAGAAATTTCTAATCTTATTATCTTATGTAATTGATGTAATTCTTTTTTATAAGTAGCTAAACGATACCGCTGCCATAGCCGACGAATATTATTACGATGGGTAATTAAATCTCTAATATGTCTAGGAAGTTTACCGGTGTATGTAAAATGTATGCTTGTGCTCGGAACAGCAAGATCGATACCGTCATTGAGAAGACTGGTGAAGAATTCTGGTGTCGCCAATTAAGAACGGTCCCTGAATTCGTAATAGTCTGAGAAGATCAGATTTAAAAGATCCTTTTTTCAGCTGATTTGAATAATTTTTTAATTATTTAAGTTGAATTTTATTGAACAAGAAATACTTCAAAATAGTATTGATCGGTGTGCAGACAACCACCTACCAGAGTAATCTGAAGGAAAAAAATTACGCTGTATGCTGGTATTAAGCTGACTTTATATAACAACAAATAGAAAACAAAAATTTGAAAATATTATAAAGTTTTGTGAAAAAAAAAATAAAGAGGCGCTTTCCTTACTAAAAAACCGATTTTCCAATATTATATTATACATTAATAATGGTTGTGCGTTCAATCCCAGGAAAAATGTATATAAAACTGAATGGACTTTATTTGAAATATGTCGGTAGATTATATTTTGAATTATCTTGCACCCCAACAATGACGGTGAGGCTCAGACGGACGGTCTTAGTTTCCGTTGTGTTGATATCGAACAAGTCAGTAAAGCTTTCCATTCAATAAAATCTGATGCAGTGGGTCCAGATAGAGTTCCTCCTCAGTTTTTTCAAGATAGTTCTGCCTTATATAATTCATTCTGTCATGCATATCTTCAATGCTTGCTTGACAACTTCTGAATTTCCCATTTGTTGGAAGGTCGCAATTGTGCGGCCAATAGCTAAAATTAGTAATCCAAGTAACTTAACTGACTACAGGCCAATAAGTCTATTATTCTATCTTTCAAAAGTCCTTGAGAAGATAATCTATTCCCAAATAATTGAACACTTGGCAAGCAAAAACCTCGTAACTCGCTGGCAATCGGGACTCCGTGCTTTCCATAATTGTGAAACCGCTCTCTTAAAAGTCACCAGTGATATTTGTAAATTTTTAGATAGCAATGACCTTGCATGATTAACCCTACTGGATTTTTCATAAGCTTTCGAGAGTGTCAACCATCCTAAGTTACTGACAAAATTAGCTTCACGATTCAATTTTTCTACGTCGGCCATTTCCTTAATAGCTGATTTTTTGGCAAATAGATCCCAACAGGTGATTACTGATGAGCGTCACTCAGAGTACCCCAAGGTTCTATTCTTGGACCACTATTGTTTAGTCTGAACATTAACTATCTTCCTAATGTCATCCAGGACTGTAACATCCATGTATACACAGACGATGTACAGCTGTACCTGAATAGGCCGATTGGTCTAATGGAAGACTGCGTACACCGCCTCAACTCTGACTTGCCTCCGGTCGTTCTTGATGGAACTACCCTGCCTTTTGTGAATAAAATTAAAGATCTCGGCTTTTCTCTGAATACCTCAATGAGCTGCTGTGACCATGTAAATGGAATAATTCGTAAGGTCTATGGTGGTCTTCGGAGGCTATGGTTATCACAGCTAGTATACTAAGTCCCGTGACACACGATGATACGCACTCGAGACTGGACAAGACGTAAAACCGGTTTTTGTATCGAGCGCGTATCAGCTCATGGTAGACGTAGTTTATACACGGTTTATACACGTTCTTGAGGCAGCAAAGAAAATTCATCCTTTCCATATGTTCTATACGCACACAAACCGAGCACATGCATACATATGTAATAAAATACTCGCGTATCATCCAAGTCTAACCCTCTGCTCTAAATTGATGTATACACGAAAATGTTCTAAAATTGTGCTAAGAAAGCCAGTTTGTAGTATGGTGTATCGCGTGTGAATCATCGTGTGTCACTGGACTAACAAAGTCCTTACGTTTAAGACTAGTTAAAACGCTTTTATTCTCATATTTCTTTGGGTCTTGTCTTATTTACCCCTGTTTAGATTCTTCTTGCGTTAGGCAATTGGAGGTTGCTTTTAATTATTGCATGAGATTTGTCTTTGAGCTGAAACGATTTGATCACATTTCTCCGTTTCGGTTGCATATACTTGGATGTAATTGAACACTTTTCTTGTTCGAGGGCAGTTAATTTTTCTTCATAGAATTATATATCAAAACCGGGTACCAGGACGAGTTAGTTTTCCCGGGTTCATCTAGAAATCTTAACATTTTAATTCCCCGACACAGATATTTCATAATGGAGAACTTTTACATAGTTCGAGTAATACAAAACGCGTTCAAAGTTTATGAATAAATTTCAAGGCACTTATATCGATGGAAAGAACCGAAAACGTGTGTGAATTCAAAAAGTGCTCTTGATTCTTTTTGGTTATATTGAATTTTTGTACCCAATCATCAACGACACTTTTCAATATAAGCACACGTTCGTAAGTTGCCTAAAGCTTTACACTTGCATCGACCGTTAGTCGCTTTCACCTGGCCGCCCTGACTCATTTCCATAAAAGTGTTCCTAATTCCATCATTTTTATGTTATTTGTCCTTAATATTTTAGAACTACATTTTTGAAATGGTAATACTGTCGAACAATTTGTTGTTACTTTCAAACTAAAATCCGTCCTTTAATTTAATAAAAAACAAAGTAATCCAATTTAGTAGCCTCTGTGCCGTGCATGGGAGGGATCAATATAAAAGCTTTGAGTTAACTAAGTCCTTCCTTAAAATTTGAAGTTCGTATAATTCTTTGGACCACAATCCAGCTTTACTCACATTTGAATTTTATTCAAATTTTACGCGTAAACTATCATCCCTTCTTTTCGTCTGAAATATATACGCTTTCAGAACACTATACCTTTCCGGATTTATTGCGTGGACACCGTCCAATATGGTTCTAAGTATCCAGAAAATTCGTATGTAAAATTTAATTTTAACACAAATTGAAGCAAAAATATGGAAAAAGTTTGCAGAAAATATGAATTCTAAATTATATTATTATTTTTTTTATTAAACAAAAATGTTTATTTATTTATTTATATTTATATTAGTTACAATATCTTATTAGTAAGACTATTGGAACTAATGTGCATGGTCCACGGCAAACAAAAACATATATCCTTCCTATGGTGTGACAAAACTCAAAAATTTATACGATTTACAATTCACTCACTTTTCGTACAACTTTAACACCTCCAGACATGAGAGATGTCTTAAACTATGCATTATGATACTCTGAACATATTTTCTTAGCAATGTTTCTTACAATTAAGCGAAGGAAAGCTTTGGCGATCGGATATAACTTGAGCGACTTTCTTGGGTGTAAAAGTTGACTTTTCCACTTCTCGTGATCGTGCGAAATTGGTATGTCGTGGAAAATGACTTCCTATGCGAAAAATGTTCATAACAGAGCACTAATGGCCGTGAAGGAAAGAACTGCAAAAATATATTCCAAATGTAGTAGCTGGGGTGTGTGTGACCCAAGTGCATGAAAATTAGTTTTCCGGCGGCGAAAACGTTCCGACAAAAAGTTTTCTGTATTGGAAAAATATACACCACACGATATTTCTTGGCGATACCTTTAATTCGATATGCAACATGCGGTATTGGAACCCCCTACCGGGGGTTCCTAACCCCTGCCCTAAAAGAATACAGAGCAAAATTTTCTTCTATGAATTGTAATGAGCTGAGGGAACAGTCAAACCCGTTTTCTGATCGGACATAACCGCACCGAGTTAGAGCTGATTTAAGGTGCGAAAAATCTAGCACCTCAGTTCTAATAAAAATGAGGGAAATATTTAAAAAATGAGTACGGCGATATATATGAATAGCTATTTAAGCCTCCAAATATAGGAGTGTGGGTACTCAAACTTCTTCTCATGACCTCAAGAATTCTGTTCTGTACTAGATTTTCCAAAATGTACTAGATCAAACTTTGACCCCAAGCTTTCCCCTGTTTAAAATATGTTCAGAGTATCATAATGGATCGTTTAAGACATCTCTCATATCTGTTCATGGACGGCCTAAAATGGCATTTCCCTTTGTTCTGACATTAAAACATATATGGGTCAAAAACTTCAAAATGATAACTATATTTCTATGATCGCTCGTTATCGTTCTTAAATCTTCGTAGATTCTAACTGGAAAAAAATACTAGACTGTTCCACATTGGCATAGTTCGGGATAAAAACAGCACGCAATTTTACTGTATAGTTTAAAGTATTTCGGAGGGTGAAAGGATGTGCGCGGGTAGCAGTTTAATTATGGTGTGTTTGGATTAATCTACAGACCAGAATTTTATCAGAAAATTGACCATGCATGTGGCGATAAAGGAGCGAAAGGCAACCAACATTATAAATGATAAATTATTACTATTCGCCAATGAGTTTAAAAGCTCTCTTTTGGACATTTGATATTATAGAAGATAAGATTCCAATGGAAGCAATAATTCGAATTTATTTGGAATATGTTGAACGAAACCAGATCGAAACTTTAAATGAAGATGATTTTCGCACCCCTACTAACAAAAGTTGAACCAAATGAAATAGAAAATCAAGTAGTCCATGTCATACATATCAGTGAATTGTATCTAATGAAGCTACGGCCATGCGTCCAGTTCCGGCCCAGATATTCGAATTGTGTACCATCCAAGGCCTGATATAGAACTTATAGAGGAGCGTTCGAATTTAACGGCCTGAAATATTTCTTACACCTTTACAGAAATCCAAGGCACTTCTATGCTTCTTTGGGAACATAGAAGATGTGATTGATGTGAGATTCAGATTTAACGTCGACAAATGGCGGTCTGGTTTCTACCAACCGATAGCGACCGGCAATGAAGTTTCCGTTACGGGCCGGTATCTGCTAGTTCCGGTTGATGTGAACTAGTTAACTTGGTTTCATATAAAAATATCTTGCGTATCTCTGCTGGAAAGTGTGCATTGACCTTTATAAAACACGAATTAGGCAACCAGATTAAAAACTTTCAATCGTAATAAGGACGAGGAAGGAAGATACCAAGTACTTTAAGTTTGGTTAAAAGGGCTGGATACCAGACTCTATTAAAAGCCTTTAAAATATCTACGGCAACGATTTTGGACTCACCAGTTGGAGACTACAGTTCTCACGTTCAGGTAGCAAAAGTCAGCAAGTCTCCAGATGAACGTCCAGTCCGGAAGCTATATTGGCGATCATTGATAAGTTGATTGATTTCTAGATACTTTACTAATTTGGAATTAATGACAGATTCAACAACCTTCCAAAGAATCGAAATGATTTATATTAACTGCGGTTTTGTTATAGTTTATACGGATAGGGTTGACTTAAATCTGTGAGTATAGCTCTTCCGGCTTCACTTCTTGGCTACGAATTGCTATATACGTGGTTAAGCCGTAATTTGAACATATTCTTAATATTGTTCTCTTTCCTTGCCAATATTTTTAAAATATGAGACATATGTCAACTTTCGAAAATAATTATCTCTGCTACAAGTATTCGGTTAAAGGATATTTGTATACCCGAGATGATCTAATCATAGGGTCTATTAAGTGTATCATTTCGTTTATACCTCATAGAAATAATGCTGCTGGAGCAATATAGATTGAACGCCTACGCGCAATATTAATTAATTAACTAATTCCATCCATATGTCCGTCCGTCCATCTGTTCGTCCGTCTATCGTCAGGATAACTCGAGAATGCCGAGCGTTTCCACAAAGATTTATTAAAAAACCTGTAGATTTAAGTTCGAAAATGAGAAAAATTGTGTAACTCCTTCGTAGGGTTGCCTTACAAAAATTTCGTTGTTCACTTTATGCATATTGAAATTTTGTACACGTCGGTTTCGTCGGTAAATCGGGCAACCCCTTATTGGTTTTGCTATACAAAACTTGTGGCTTTTTACGACAACTGTGTAAAGGATTTATCCTAGAGATTTTATTGTATTGAAAAATTCTTCAAAATATGAAGTCCTACGAAATTTCTTATAACCATTTTTACTATCCGACGAACCGTTCCAGAAATAGATGCAAAAAAAACCACTTAAACAATCAAACCTCCACAGAGGGGTGACTAAACAAAATTATATACCGCCATTCATCTAGAGCATCGTAAGAATTGGTCTTAAACCAATTCTAGCTTTTTTCCTTGTTTTTTCATTTATAATTCCTTTTTTGTCGGACTTAATTCTATTTTAAATTACCAGACTTAATTAATTTCAAGTTAACTCTGTAAAATAACAAAATTTCAAAAATGATCATTAATTTAGGGTTTATTTAATTGTCTGCTAAATTATTTCCATTATAATTTATGTTGTTATTGTGAAATATGTGCAGTACATACATAATTCTATGGAATTAATGGAATG
Source organism: Dioctria linearis (assembly GCA_963930735.1). Lineage (NCBI taxonomy): Eukaryota > Metazoa > Arthropoda > Insecta > Diptera > Asilidae > Dioctria > Dioctria linearis. The sequence continues at coordinate 165,601,085 of OZ005743.1, read as the reverse complement.
AAATTTTTTTTTTTTTGTATGTGAGTTATTTCGTGCGGAATTATTTAATGGAGCCTAATTGTACATTTGGATGAAATCACTTAATTTTTTTAATAATTATTACCTTGGTAATATGGGAAAAATAATAATAAATAATAAAAAAAAAAATTAAATGTTCAACCTACACCCGACAGCGTGAGAAAAATCCTATTCAAAAATACAATAGATGGCATTGATTATCTATTGTAGCAAGCATGTCAAGAATCATTTCTGAATTGAATAAAAGATGTCTCTACTTACACCAAATTCAACATAAATTTAATTCATCTGTTCAAACTATTTAAAATTCCTTATACTGGCACATACTCTATATCATATACTAGTCTACTAGTCTTCGTCATAATGATTGTTGTGGCATTGAAATATCCACCACCTAACTGTCGTCACCAGGCGAAGCACCCACAAGGTATCCCCGGAATTTCACAAGCGGGAATTCCTTTATAAGAGCGAACTCATGCTCCCCCACCCACATTAAAGCGAGCCCGATCGCTTCTCAGGACCAAATCAGTTCAAATAGTTTAAAGGTGTGACACCGACACTGTAAACATGGCTCAAGAAATTAATTTAAAATAATGTTGTTCAAATGTCGATCAAACAAAAAGTAGACCTGGTAAATGTTCAAAGAAAATCTGTGTAAATATTCAGGGTGATTCAGATCAAGATACCATCCGGTATACCACGGGATTCCTTGAGGTAAGCGGATCAAAAAATTGTTACACATACCCCTCCCCACTAGGAACCTTCCTTTAGGAGTTGTGGCCAGTTGACGATTTCGCCAATATTCGTGAACCCTGATGGGATTAAATGAGTATAACGTTTGAACCACCTTATTATTGTTGGCTTATTAAATAGCCAAGAATAGTAGCTGTCGAAAAGTGTATTCATCTGTATTTTTTAATTAAGCATCTTAAAATTATTCTCAAATAATTCCAAAATTTTTAGTTTTTTTACACACAAATTTCATAAATACCGTTATTTATTTCAAAAACTTTCTTCCATGTAACCCAAATTTATTGCTTCTTATTGATGCCCCTACTACCCTCTATCCCTGAAAAAAAAACCGCATGCCAATACCTGTGTCAGTGGGAGCACTGGAGGTTTATTGACACATTCAAGCCAGATCATAAAATTGCATACAAGCAATAATCACAGGTAGGTACGTAGGGTCTTTTATGACTGGACCCACAATCAATCGGTCGGTCTTGGTTTTTGTTTCATTGTTGGAAAAAATAAAAAATACAAAGTGTAATTTAACAGTTGGAAAAGAGAAAGCTAAGGAATACAGAGAGTAATTAGAAATAAAAGTTTACCAATAAAGCAAGAGGTGTAATTGAAACTAAATAATAAAATAAAATTATAAATATTATTGGAAGCAGTCTTTAACTAGGGAAGGGAACAAAATAGTGATCGTACAAAAGTTGGAGTAGAGCACACGCGCGAGGGACATATGTCCCCCAGTGTTTTATTTTTCTGCATATTATGACGTGCGGCTGAGATATTATCTTGAATTCCTAGATAAGCTTAGTTTCATAACCAGTCTACGCAATAAGTAACTTGCTATAGCTTGATGTGTTTGTACGCCTATGTACTGTTCAGTTTAGTGGTACTGGGGTACAAGTGACCCCGTGCGTGCGATTGCGGAATTTTTCAAAATGTAATAAATATTGTTAATATTTTTTCTAAATGCTTTTATTTTTTAGTTTAATACTAATTTAGTTATATACAATAATAAAAAAAAAACGAAAGCCCAGCTGCTTGCAATGCGATACCACTTTTGTCTCCACTGTGGGTAATGAAACGAAAAAGATCCATGAGAAAAAGGAATTCTCCTTATTCCAGTACAAATGGACAAAAACTACCTACCTTCACTAATTCCAAAAAGAAGGTTGCACCTTAGTAAGCTATGTTCCAAAGAAGACCATGTGACAATAGGATCGATACTGAAACCGGTGACGCACAAAAACCCGAAATTATAGCGTTCTATAATCATACTAAGTGTGACGTGGATATTTTGGATAAAATGTGCCGCCAGTATCATGTCTCCCGCAACAGTCGACGACGGCCACTCAAACTGTTCTACGACCTGCTAAATATATGCGGAATAAACGCCTTAAAACTACACCAGTTGAAAAATCCCGCTGACAAAATAGTTCGACGACACTTCTTGCACAGCATTGGCTATAAACAAGTCAAACCAATTATCGCATTGAGCACAGCAAAGAAAAATATTCCGAAAAGAATAAAAATAAAAGGTGAACTGCTTCTTGGTCTACCTGAGAATACGCCACAGGAAGAAATACCACGTAGATGTGGAAAAGGCCGATGCGTGTTTTGTGATCGAGATCGAAGTACTCGCAGAGCGTGTACACTGTGTTTTAAGTGGATTTGTGCTGATCATTAAGTAGTTATATGCCCGACTGCAAAACCTATAACGAAAATAATGAAAATAATGCCTAAGGACAAGTTTGCGTTTGTGTTAGTAAGGCTGATTGAATTTTAAATAGATTTATATTGATATTTTTCTATTTAAAAATTTTTTTATTTTAAATAACAGCAATAAAGTTCCTCTTTTATAATAATTAACACTCTTTTATTTTCCACACTGTTTGACTGAGGAAAACCACTTCAAAAATGGCGTACGTATGTTCCCACGCGAGCTACCATGAACCAAGTCGGGGCGCGTGTGCTCTAGTGTTAACGAGAGAAGGAAATGTGCATTTAACACCCCGTAGAGTGTAACATTACTAAAAAAAATTTAAATTATAGATATGAAAAGAAATTTCTTCCGCAAATACCGACATTATGCAGATAAACTTAAAACTTGTAAAGGACAAATTTTAATAAATTTACAAATATTGAATTTCTGTTAATCTTTTTATAAGACATCCCAACTCCAAGATAATCACACACCAAAAAGGACCATTAAATGAATTCTTTCTATATTCGCCAATACTGTCAATGAATTAAGAACAAAAATAGTCTACGGGACTCGAATTCACAATGTTTAGAATCATAGACAAAAATAGAATAGAAAAATGTTTGAAGTCTTTGTTTTTACGTTACTAAATTAAATTATTAAATATAAGAAAAGAAAGTAGCCACCTCGTCTGATTTTTGAAGCTGTGACCTTCCGCTTAAAGGGCAGCTACTCTTACAACTACGCTAAGGAGACAGATACCTTCTTTTCTGGTATGGAGTTCATTAAGAAACGCAAACCTTTAGGAATTTATTACTATCTATCGAGAATATCACAGTATTTCGAAAAAGATTTATTATTTAAGACGATATCAGATTTTTGTTGCTACTGTGATTGAGTTCTCTCCAGTATCTCAGAGTAGAGCATGTTGTTGGCCATAAGTTTCTAATCCACTATCCCGAAAACCTTCAGATATCGATTTTAATTGGTTCATCAGATAAATGACTAAATTCATTCAACATATTGTCGCCACCATTTAAAACTTCTGAATCTTGACCAAAATTTCAATATCCGTAATCCTCAAAAACCCTTCTAGATGTCGAGTTTTAATCGAACCAGATCATCAGTGAAACAAAATTCGACTCGAATTTTTGCTATACAAAATTGCTGCAAATTGATTGGATATATGAAAGTAGGCGAAAATACTTTCATAAATATAAATGTATAGCTAAAAAATAAATACGATAAAATTTAACACAAAAATTAATCAAACTAACGCCATAGTAAGACCAGCTGAGAACAAACTACTGAAAAATGATTTTTAGAATTTTAATTACAAAAAAAAAAGACCTCACAATTTCTCCCATAAGGAGGGACCCATTAAGTATGATACGAAAGTAAATGGGCGAAAAGTAACTAGTTGCACAATGGTTGGGAGAAGTATTAGTTTTATGTAAGTACACATCTCGGTAAAAGTACTGCAAATGTATTGTTCCATTACTGAACAGCTGTTTGATTGTAAAGTGGTGTTCGTTCTATGGACAGTGTACTACGCAAAATGGCTGTAATAATGTTTGTGACAGTTTGACAACTCTATCAAGCAGAATGGCATGGGAAGTAGAACAAATTGTAATTCGCTTTTTTTTCTTGTCATTTTGCCCCTTTTCCTCTAGTACAAGTTTGTGCGTACTGTAAGTTCTCTTTCTTCCACTTTAAATTTGAATAGGAATCTTTGTATTAAAATTTGTGTTAATCAAAAATGTTGAAAGAGAAAGTACAGTCACATAATAGAAGCATTTTTTTCATGTGACAGTTTTGACAAAGCTGTTCTACTGAATGAATATACTGTGCTAAAGCGGAAGGCTTTTGGCAATAGCCTAAAGAAAACCAGAAAAAATGTAGCACCAAAAAAGTATAACTTGTATGGAGGAAAAACATGTGCATATGCTGGTAGACATTGCGAATTCGGGAAAAAAAATTTCTTCCTTTTCAGGTTAGGAGATTGTATCTGTGTACGATGATGATATTCTATGAATAAATGTTTCTTTCAATTTTATTTTTCGAAGTTATTAATAAATTTCGAAAATATACTAATTGACCCTCTAAATTTTCTCCCGTCAAAAATTCGACCCAATCCCGTATCCCTGAAGTAGAAGCACTCTACCTGAAGAATATACCTAACCTGTTGATTAATCAATTTTCATATCAACTTTAAACGGAAATGGAAACTTTAAAATGTCTAAATAAAACAAACCATAAAATGAGCTGCTCTCACATTTTTCACCTCTCGTCGTTCAACATTTATCATTATCCATAAAAATTTTCTCAAAAAAGCAATAATGAATAGTTAATCCTCCAAGAATCCTCCATTCCCTCCTGTATAAAATTTCAAAGAAGCAACGCAAAACATAAAGTAGGACGGAAACCCTGACAAAGGTGTGAAGCAAATTAAAATTTCCATTTGTATTCAACTAATTGTCTGCGTATGAATAAAACATGAAAATGCAAAAATATGCAGACTCCAATGGAAAGAAACTCAAAGGAAATTGCTGGCCTAAAAAAAAAAAAAAAAAAATTCCCACCACCGCACCATGTGTGCACCACCCTCTTCATTTTAAGCGTTTAATTAAAGAGGTTCAAATGAAAAGTGGAAAACTCTGCTCTGCTCAAGAAAACGTCGGGGAAAATTTTAATTTAAAGTCTTCCAATTTCAGACTGTATGCGGATTATTGAGTTCAGCCTTAGAAAAAGAAGGTCACGAAAGTTGGTTTTAAAGTTATGTGTGTGCCTAGCCGAGCATAGCCTAGGTATTTACATTTAGACGCGCGATTTATACTTGACTTGTTTTATTGATGAGTTGCAAAACATTAAGGATATCGTGAAGTGGTGTTTTTATTATTTTGAAAGAAAACGAAAGAAATTATTGGAATGAAATGGGAAAAGGTTTTCTTGTTGAAATCAAGAGTAATTGTGAAATTGAGTCTTAACCATGATTTTTTTTTTTTTTATTGTTTGGAAAAATTTTCCGTTTAATTAATTCTAATTCGATAATTGCGTTGTTTTTAGAATTTTTGAATGCAGCTGAATAGATCATGTGAAGTTAAGCAACTTAACTCAATTGCAGAAGATGGCGACCCGTTTTTCTAGCCTGATAAAATAAAGAAAAAACTTCTCACCAAAACCTAACTCTCCACTTGATGAAGTGCATCAAGTCCAGGTGAGGTAAGCTTTTCATCTGATCCCTAGATAGGGTAACAGACTCAACAGTATTCTCCATTCTCCGCCAAGCAAAGGCCTGGCAAGTGCACAGATATTAGTCAGCTATCCAGGGGCGCACCGACAGGGGGGACGAACGGGACCGGTCCCCCTCCAGAATGTCAGTTTTCTGAACATAATTTACAAATTACGTATAAAATGCGGTCTGTATATTATTACAAAGTCCAATAAAAAAAAATAAAACCTTTTAATCTACAATAGCAGTCCTTAAGTGCTCAGATGAGTGCAGGACGCGACTTTAGAGCCCTATTTTTCCGACTCGTTAGGACTTGGGACACCTATGGTCCCTCCCCAAAGCCAAATCCTGGGTGCGTTACTGCAGCTATCTCAGGCTAGGACGGACATTAAGGGCTGTCAATAGCTCCCTTCATTTTGTAAGTTCAGCATGAAGCTAACTGTGATCAATAATGATACCAACCAGTTCTGCAGCTCTGCAGTTCTGCATAATTTTCTTTCAAGCCACAAAAGAAAATCAATGAACTTCATCTTTTACCCATCCAGAAAACTTTTCATACACCTACAAGTGCTCAGGTTCGCCCATTGGTGCGAATGCTTCGTACGAACATTCATATTTAATGAGAGACCCGAGCACGGAGGTGGAAATGCCAATAGTAAGTTCTGCTTCAAGAAATAGAGATCTAGGGATGGTCTTGGTTAGCAAGTCCGCCCTCCCATTCTCAATGATATCCGTAGGTACAAGTATCCACTGCGTGATTGATACATAGCTTATTCGAAGATATACCCTGATCGACCCAGTAACTTTAGATGTTATCCAAGTGCCACTCAAAGCCATCAAGGCAGCTGAGTATCTGAAAGGATAGGAATGTTCTTTTCATTTATTTCCATATCCAGGGCTAACTTCGAAGCCACTGTGATGGGAGAGATCTTAGACTGGAAGATAATGGCGAACCTTTCAGTTAGTACTCTAGACCAATGTCAGAAGACAGAAAATAAATATCGGCACTGGCCACTGGCCCCTTCATTTTTGAGGGAGCTATCGGTAAAAATTTTTAGATCGGCCCGAGAAATGTTCGATAAGCCCTTCCTCTCACTCCACGACTCCATATCAGGAAAACTCATAGTGCCAAATAGTAGCTCCAGTACCATCGCATCAAATATCATACGGGATACGGCTTCAGCGCACACACCACTCGATCCCTCCTCCTAGTACATATCCGCATTACATAATTTGAGCAAGATCCTAACGTCATAATGAAATGATGTGATGAAGGAATATGTACTACGAAGAACTGAATCAATGGTTGGTCTAATTAGACCAAAAATAACAGATTGAACTGATAAACAAAAACTGATGCTCTCTACTCAGAAATTATGGTAGTATACAGCTCTTATGAGCGACCCTGTCGGAACATTTTATTTATTTTAAGTTAGTGTGATGGCTACTAAAATGGCTTCCAGTCAGCCATTTTAGATAATTAGAAAGGATGGTTTTAGTAATTTAAGTACCATATATTGCTAAAGGCATTTTAAAAGTTTTGAAAGTTATTCAGTTTCAGTTCCATTTGCACACCCTCCATCTATTTTTATTGGTATTGATGCTACGGCCTTTCCTGTTCGTAGTTTAAAGAGCTACAACCGTGCGTCTGGACCACTTTTGCTTACACAACCTACTACCACTTAGTTATTTCGATATCTAATGCAATTAAATAATAATAATAAGGGTAAATTAATAATGTACACTCACCTGTTTATACCTGACAACTTAATAGTAGAGCCTCATTTTTTCTTTTTATTTATGTCTTGTACTACCAATTGGTATGAAATTTTTTGGAATAACAAATGCAGGTAGAGATTAAAGACTACATTGATGGTATGAATTCAGACTTAGAGAAGATCTCAATATTGGCTAATTTGAACAGTTTGAGTTTGAGTCCTTACAAGTCCCAATGTACTCATTTTTAACGAAATGATCTTACTGGCCTGGATCTCCCAATACGATGAAATGCTGTGATCGTATATTAGATTTACAAATATCTAAAATATATGATGACTTATGTTGCCTTTGGCTTTCTGTCAACAAACACTCGAATCCTTTTAGTTAGATCACTTCTTCTTGCTCATTTCATTAATGATAGATTGTTGCTCCCTCACTTGGACTCTGATTGTTCAGGAAGGCTAAATGTGGCGCGTTCAATGATTTATTTGTGGACTTAGACGATATGGTCATATTTCCCCGTACAGAAACAATTTACTGGGGTGTTTCCTCACCATTGGCGATTACTCATATCTCCTCACAAAATTATTTACTCTGATAAACCGATGTACCTTTTCACTCAACTTAGATTTTCTAACTCTCTGCGTCATAATCATTTAATTATTTCTTGATTTCAATATTCCATTCAAGAAGAGTCTTACTTCTTCCGTGCTATTCAAGCATGGAATCTTTTACCAATAAATATCTGGTTCGGCGGTCAGATTTAAGGCACTTCTCATGTCTTCTAATGGTTAATATATCTTTAATTGGTTGATCAATTGTCTTGCATATGGACATGGGTCTTTCGGATTTTTTTTTTCTTACCATTATGAATGTCAATTTAAAAACTAACCACTGTTTTATGTACTATAAAAGAATCTACATCGATTCTTGTGTACAATTGTTTAAATAAAACCGAATCGAATTGAATTGAATTGAATTACAAAAAAAAAATAGTTAAATTATTTTTTTTAATTAAGGATAACCTGACCATGATATGATTATGCAACCTATGCGCGTTTTTTTAGTTTTTGTATTGAATTTTATAAAAAATACCTCTCTTTCAAATAACAGATAGCTTAGTCAGGATCTTGTACTATAATGGAAGAATAAAATTATCATTGCATTCATTCTACCCTTTTAATACTTTTACTTTTTTTTTTTTGAGTTTTCAAAAGTAAATAATTAAAAGACATAGAATTTGAATTGGAACTGAAAAATGTTTTATTTAGTTTTGAAATACAATGTTTACCATTTATACTCTAAAAATGATATCTCCTATGTGACCACCTATTGCGTCTCTAAAGTACCTGATTCTTTTATCAAAATTTTCAATCACATTCTGGCATAGTTGCGGCTCTATTTCACCAATAACTCGAATAATTTCTGCTTTCAGTGCTTCAACATTTCGAAGATTATCCTTGTAGACCTGTGCTTTCACATGGTCCCAGAGAAAGAAGTCTAACCGTGTCAAATCACAGGATCTTGAAGGCCAATTCACGTCACCGAATCTGGAAACTTTGTATGCAGTAATTGCAAAGTTTCTCTTGCTGCTTCAATGCACGCCAAACGGTTACTCTTTCTGGATGCGTTCGCCTCTCTTAGATCACGCGAGGGTTTTCCTCTCCCCAAAAATGGAAGTTTTGTTTAGTAACGTAGCCATCGATCTCGAAATGTGCTTCGTCCGAAAAGATGATTTTTTTTTAAATCGTCGTCTTGTTCCATAGTCCCAACGCATGGAATGACCTTGTGGCAGCAATTCTTGAGTCAATTGAACTTTGTAGGCCTTCAACGCTAAATCCTTGTGCATAATACGCCATACAGTTGACTCAGAAAGAAATTGACTTGTTGGGATCAGCTGCAACACTATCACTCACAGCACCAATATTTTCTTCTGAACGACGGACAAGAGCATACTGACGTCTTTCTCGATCTTGTACTTGAAATTTCTGTACAATATTACCAATTTGTTGCACAGTTGGACGATTGTGTCGACCATAAACATCGCGTAATTTGCGAAATACATTTCTCAAAGAACGACCAGTATCATAAAATAATTCAATAATCTCAATACATTTTTGTAATGTATACGACTCCTGTTTTATAAATGGCAAACCTTCAGCTGTCAATATGACATATAATATGGGTGCGTTCTATGTTTGAAGTGTGTTGCAAAAGGGCGTACTTTTGAAAACTCAATTTGAAAGACCATGTAGTAAAAAGTAAAGACTTTCCGAGAAAAGCGTAAATAGATTGATTTTTTAATTACTCCTCGGTTGATCCTACGACAAAAATGGCTGATACAAATCTGAACAAGATAATAATACTTACATTTTTTTGAATAGACATTTTTTTCGTAAGTCTGATGTGTAACGAGTTACAGTGGCGGGAATGTGAACATTCTTCAATAAAATAAAAAAAAATATGCGTATAGTACCCTTTATGCAGGGTGTTTCGTCATTGTGATCCGTAGGACGTGAGATGATAGTAGCCACCTAGTCAAACAAACAATTGCAAGGCAAGGGAAAACGGCATCTCAACCGTTTCGGAGTTACAGGGTGATTAAGAAAATATGCTTGTCTTTCACAAAATACCCTGAATCTCAAAAAAGGCATGGTATGCCGAACAGCATGGCCCTTCCAAGGACTACTCGACTAGCCCCATCCTCCTCCCCTCAGGAGTTATGCTGGCCTAAACTACGAATTTCGGATTGTCTTACTTTTTATGGAATGTAGGTTTTGACTGTTTTTCAAACCCAGTTTTAAAAAACCGGTTTTTAAAATAAATTTGTCACATTTGAAAACCGGTTTTGAAATTAAGAAAACCGGTTTAAAAGAGTTGAAATTACTATGTAAAAACTAATTTTTAACTTATTTGAATTGAGTCAATTGAAAGAAATGCAGGCCACACACAGCACAGTCGAGTCGTGTATGTAACCGTAACCTAGCCGTAGTACGTACTCTCGTGCAAAACAAGAGGCAGCGATCAGCATACTCTGCATACGCGAAGAAGAAGAAGAACAATTTATCCGTCACGGTTATGACAGGTTCGCTCAATTTTGTAATGTGAAAACTAGAAACAAAAATATAAAGTTGTTATATTTGGTAAAAATAACTTAAGTATGTTTCTAATTTCTATGCTTGTACTTTCTATTTAACGTTTTAAAAGTTTAATTTTATTATATAAATTTCTTCTCTCAAAAATTAATGTAAAATAAAAAGCTTTGGCTTCTGTCAAATGGGATTTTAAATAAAACATAATTCAGATTTTCTTTCGCAACGTTTCGACATAAATTATGTCTTTATCAAGCTTCGGAATTAGATTAAGAAGATGCGTGTTTTTTCAAAATTCCTAAATAATGTGTAGATATCTTTAAATTACATAAATATTACTACTTAAAATAAGAAACTTGTAAAATAAACTTCAAAAATATTTATTTAATAACTTTAATTTCATTTGTAGATAAAAACGAATAAGTCTTGGAAGTTTGTGGTAGTTTCAAAAAGTTAGGGGTAGACAAGTCAATCTGCAATCATTGTAATAAAATGTTGATCTGCAAAAAATCATGTACGAGCAATCTACATAATCATTTGAAAGCAGTTCATAAAATAATTATCGGAAAGAAATCAGAGACGATCGCCTCGATCTTCCTCATCTTAAAAAAAAAAAAGAATATTTTGAATTTTATGAAAGTGAAAAGGAGTAGTTTAGAGGAAATCATATCAAAACTTGCATTACAAATAGCTCATTTATATGAGAGTGTCTTCAACAACAAGGATATTCATTACCAAGAAAAAAACTCTATGGATTTCATTCATGCGTTTTATGACAATGCCACACATGAAACTATTATTGAATTAGATTAAATAAAAAAGAATAGAAAAAAATTCTCTATAACTTTAGACGAGTGGACTAGCAAAAGAAATAATAGATATTTAAACATTTTAACGTAGACCACCTGGCAGAAGATTTCAATTTGGTATAAGTGCCATTAGCTGGTTCCTGTGATGCTCATAGAACATTAGAATTGGTATCTGAAAGGCTACAAAATTTCAACTTGAATCTAGCAGTTACTTATGTGTTATAATATAAACATAGAGAAATGGCCGAAGCTGAAACCGAAGTAAATGTTTCAAGTGAGGAATCGGAAGATGAAGAGGAGGACAAATATAACACGATTAAGAAGATTCTCTTAATAATGTTTGTCACCGAGAACATCCTATTGATATTTTGTCTGACAATTACAAACAATCACTTTCACAAATAATTTGTAAGTTCTTTAGAAAATCTCCAGTAAGAAACACCATTCTTCAAAATTATATCAAACAAGAAAAAGGAAAGGAATTAAGTTTAATTCTTGACTACAAAACAAGGTGACAGAGACAAGAGGACATGATTTGAAGAATTCTGGCACTAAATGAATGTGTTGTTTTAGCATTGAATGATATGGGCTCGTCTTATATGAGAAATGAAGCTCAATATCCTAAGCTTTTGGAACTTCATAAAGTTTTGGGCCGATTCGTCTAGCAGCTGAAGGCTTAGGTTGACGAGATGTCAATTTATTAATAAGTGAAGGTAAAACACTTAAATAAGTTTGAAATTATTATATTCTTTAGAAGAACGAATTCAAGAAAGAAGACAAGTAGAATTAGCAACTCTTTTGTCGTATTTGCAAAATCCACAAAACCTGTACAGTTCATCAAAGAAATCTAGTATGTACTCTCTTTAGCTTCAAAAACCGAAATTATTAAGTTATCTGGAAAGATATTGTCTAGAATATTTCCAAATTCTTATGTAGAAACCGATTCTGATGAAGAGCAAATTGAAGAAACTACTCATCAGAGTAATGTTTTTTTTAAAGGAAGCCACTTAAAAATCAATTCATAGGTTTCTTGAAGACCCTAAAGAAAAATTTGAACAAGTATTTTCAATTTCAGGCAATATTGTGTTCAAAATAAGAACAAGACTTAGTCACCCTTTAGCGGATATTTTATGTTTTTTTAGAATCCTATTTTCTCAGGAGAAACTAAAATTTGTGAAACAAATATAAATATTATTTGAACTTTGAAATTTTTGTTGAGTTTTCATTATTTTGTGTAAGTTATGTGTAATCGTTAATTTTTTTTTTATATTTTGGCTTTGATAATGATTTTGGTTTTTTGTTATTTTTTATAAATTATAAAATATTTTTCCCTATTCTATTTCTTTTTACAAAAATTCGAAAACTGGCTAAAACCGATTTTTTGGAAATGTGGAATTCTAAAACCGGATTTTAAAAAGTAGATTTTTGTATAAACCCTAATTGAATTTGACCTCATTTTTTACAAAAAGTTGCTTAACGTAATTTTTTTTATAAGTAAACTGTGGACTCTCACCTTAAATTTGACCTATTACACCTATGTGCTAACTGTACCCCACCTTTTGTAAGGCATACACATCTGGAGACTGGACTATACCCTAACTAAACTTAATAGTTTTACTTCTCTCTATCTTCCTTGCAATATCTAAAATTAGTTTCGAGCTATGAGTCTAGTAAAGTTAGCGAAAAAACTTCTTTACTTACTTTTTCGAAAATGACCAGGGTTAAATCAGGCCCATGAAAACAAACAACAAGTAATATTATTATTTTTTTTACATTGATTTTTTTATATTGATTTTTTCTTGTCCGCACTTTGAAAAACAAAGTTAAGTTAAGTTCGAAATTGAGACAAATCGGGCAACTTCTTCGTGGGGTTGCCATACAAAAATTTCGTTTTCAACTATATTTGGACTAAATCGGGCAACCCTTTTATGTTTATGTACAGAATTATTCACATTTGTTGATTTTTTCACTAATTAGTTGACAACTTTGAGTTTTCTAAATTTTTCTTATGTTTTTTTTTCCTTTTGATTTCTTTATTATTTTAATTTGCGTAAATTCTCTTTTTGAGGCCAGCCATTCCCTTTAACTCGTACACGAATTTGTCTATATATTTCTTTACTATTTTCGACACTCTCGTAGACCCACTTTTCGTCATCACAGCGAGCTGAAATTTGGCACACAGGTTCATGTCGCGTAACAATTGAATCTATCAAAATTTGAACCGGAAATTTCTATGGAAAACCCGGAAAATCGGGAAAAATCATTTGAAAATTTGGTACAAATTTGATTAGTGGTAAATCCGTTTCAGAAAAAATGCAGAGTTTTCCGATTTTTCCGAAAAAATTTCCGGAATTTTCCGACTTTTCCGGATAATTTTCCGACTTTTCCGGAAAATTTTCCGGTAAAAAAGTTTTCTAAGTTATGCGGGATCAAGTTCCCTATCAACTGGCATCATTACTTTCTCTCCGACAATGGTGAAAACTTGCAGAAAATATCGAGGAAAATTCATGTAAAACGCTTTTCCGGTGTTTTTCCGACCAAGGAAGCATTTGAGCGTTTTGCAACCTAAGACAAAGTTGTAGAGCGAAATGAGTTGCATAATAATTTTTACTCGAATAAATTTTTTGAAAAACTGGTAAATCAGTGTCTTTTCAGCTGTTATAAAATTGTTTTAAAATATCTCCATGCAGCACGTAATAACAATTTAGTTAACGTGAAAAAGACAATATCAAATAAGTAAAAAACGAGTTTTCAAACAAAACTGAGGCCATGCCGTATGAAAAAGTAGAAAATAAACTTTTCTTCACACACAGAGGTGGACTCAGATTTTATTCGCTGACAATCACCGAAATATTTCAGTATGGTCAATCAGAGGTAATAAGTGATTTGATTCATGCAGAGAAAGAATATTCAAGAGAAATGTCCCAAACAAAAAATCTGAGTCCACCTCTGTGTGTGAAGAAAAGTTTCTTTTCTACTTATTCATGCGGCTTGGCCTCAGTTTTGTTTGAAAACTCGTTTTTACTTATTTTATTCCTTGCTACATTTAGAAATTATTAATTTTTTAAATGCTGCTTCTACTGCGAAGACGATTTTGTAAAGTCATCTTCTCCCTCTTTCTTTTGAGCGAAGTTGTTTTAGCGGGACGCGTTCACGGGTGTTTTGTACTTACGAGTATGGATGGAGTCTGTTCTGGGTTGGGCGCGGTATGGATTTTACTTAGCGGTTTTCGCGATCAATCCCTGGGGTTAAATGTATCGCAAAAAGATTGATGCATTAAGCTTTATTTTCTCCATTATCAATGTACACATTATTTTCGTCAGCGAAACGTGGCTGAACGATATAATACCAGCGTCCCTAGTTCCTATTCCCGGTTTTAATATTTTCTGTAATGACCGAAAAGGGCGTGTGGACAGTGGTGTAGCAATTTTTGTTAGGGATTTGCTCAGAGCTAATATAATAATGCCTCAATTGAATTCGTATGTATGAAGGTAAGTTCCGCTACTGATAAATTTTTAGTTGCGTCTGTATATTGTCACCCAAATTATTTTGGCTGAGATAATGCAAGTGAATTCGAAACCAAAATATAAAACCTAACGCAACGTTACGAGAATGTTATTGTTGGTAGAGATTTCAATGTTATCTTGCGTAGACAGAATGCTGCTACTGATCAGTTTTACGCATTTGCTCCAATCACTACATCTTATCACGATTAATATCCGTTCCATCTTCTACAATTCTTCTAATCCCTCGATGCTTGATTTTAACCTTATTACCAACGCAAGGAAAATAATAATGCACAATCAAATTAGCCCTCCTAGCAATTTGGCCCATGATATTCTTCTCTGGAGCTTTGACATGTCACTTAACACGAATCTTCCCCCACTTAGTTTCTCTTTTCGCGATTATAATAGCATAGACACAGAGTCCTTGTCTGCATAGCTTGTCTTGGTGAAGAATTTTTAGATTGCATTTCTGTGGATGATAAAGTCAAGATTCTAACGTCGTCAATCTCAGACTTCTTTGATAAGTACATACCAATTACCTGTTGTTAATGGCTGTCCCTGGGTCACAATGAAAGTTCATAATCTCATCGCGGAGCGTTTGTTCTTATACCAGCGTTACAAACGTCTAAGAACATTTGAGGCAAGGAAATTGTATAAAGCTGCCCATAATAAGGCTGCCACGGCAATCAGGCAAGCCAAACATCTATTATTCCTCCAACATCGACTCAAAAGAGCTATGGCGGAACCTACGTTCGATCGGAGTTTATGGAAAGGATAAAACTGAATGCAACTCGATCCAGACGAGCTGAATGGGTCGTCTACCCTTGCAAACCTTTCCGCTCCAACCGCCTCCAACATTCGTCAATATAAGCTGCCGTGAAGACCTGTGAGTACTCTAAGTAGCTCGATTCATAATTTGTGGACTATATTGAGCTTCTATCATCTTGTAACTCAATTAGATCTGAGGCAACTGGACCGGACAACTTATCACCTCGAATTATTAAACTAATACTACCTACCTATTATTAGTACATATATCCTTCAAATAATAAATTTATTCCTTACATTTTCTTCATTTTCCTTCAGCTGGAAGGTAGCTAACATTCTTCTAATAACACAAAAAAATCGCCACATTCTCCGGCTGATTTTCGTCCAATCAGTATACTTTTTTTTTGTATAAAATGTTAGAAATACTTGAACATGTGGACATAAATAACCATTTAACTCGATGGTAATCAGAGATTGCAGCATTTCACAGTTGTGAAACGGCCCTATTAAAGATCACATCCAATATTAGTCCTTTTAGATTTTTCAAGGTTTTCATGGAACCTTTTTTTCATAGAACCCTTATAGAGAATCTCTGTTCCTCTTTTAAATTTGATAGTTCAGCAGCGCACATGCTAGATAGCTTTCTGAGTGACCGTGGCCAGAGAGTTATAATCAGCAATTTTTATTCTGCATTATTGCCTCTACAGTATGGAGTTCCCCAAGGATCGATATAGGGTCCACTATTATTCAGCTTATTCATTAATGACTTGTCGAAAGCAGTTCGTGATGTAGAAACACATCTGTATGCGGATAATGTGCAGGTTTATCTAAGCCAGCCTATAGGTCTACTCGAGGACTGTTCATCACGCATAGTGATCTGGATAGAATATATATGCCTGATCTATAGATAATGGTCTGCCTCTGTAACTGATTTCTGTAAAATCACTTTCTATAAGTTTTTATAATTACGATTTCGATGTACCTGCTGTACCACTAGTGATCCTGAACCATTCTCCACTACCCATGCAGAATAAGGTTACCAATCTTAGGATAGAATTAAGCAGCAGTATGAAGTGCTGTGACTATATTAAGGCGAGATCGGTTAAAATTTATACTGAACTTTGCAGACTTTGGCTCTCGATCGGATATATTACCTTGTAACACTCGTCTGATACTATAGAAAAAATGAGAAACTGAAAAAATGAAAAAATGAAAAAATGAAAAAATGAAAAAAAGAAAGGGTGAAGGGGTGAAATGGAAACAACCTGAATAAATGACAAACGCAAAGGTTCATGAAATTCTGCGAACTGCATGGTTAGACATGACAACACAGAACACGGAATTCACACCGAAATAAATGCAGGAAAAATTATAAAATAAGCTGGAATAGAACATAAAATCAAAATAAATATAAAGAAAGAATACATATATATAAAAAATTGGAAAAGGTAATAAGCCAAGTTGAGTAATATAGAATCACTGAAGGCAATAATACAGGAAAGAACAAGGACATAAATGCATGCAAAAAATGATGCTGAACGCATGGTTAGACATTGCGGCATGACAAAATATATATATAAAAAATACACGATAGAATTTTGCAGGGGATATAGATAAAACAAAATTAACTAAAAAAGATTAAGAATAGGGCAACCGAGAAAAAGAAAAAATAGAATTATCACAAGCAAGAACGACTTAGATATAGGCTCTGCAGATATCAGAAAATACCTTCAAGTGGATTTACGGACCTTAGCACGCAATATGAATAATTGAACAGGTTCATATAATATCCTCACTATCAATTTAATATTTAATATCAGCCAGGCATAAGAACTGGAATAATGACTAGAATAATATATATCTAAGAATAATACATATTCTACATATAGATTAAAAAAAAATTCGTGCGTAAAACACAAACTAGGGGTGACCATTCACTCAAAAAATTAGTTAAAAACCACTGATGACGCACTGTGGCAGGAGCAGAAAACGTTGTGGTATTGCCAATAAAGCGCATACACGGCAGAATATGCAATATAATGTATTGCAAAAATAGGATTTAATCGGCGGAGACATATTCGATTAATGTGCTAAAAGCCCACTCAAGTTGGTGGCCACCATCGTTACATTTATCGGGACGTAACGGGGGTGACAACAACGCCACAAATAAATGAAAATAGTTAATTCGGCGTTATTAAGGAGCAGTCACGAACGCACACATATATAAGTGAAGCATATCTTGTATTTACAACAATTTAGCATGATAAGACAACCACCCAAATTAGCCATGACAACCTAATTAAAGTATGAATAATGGTCAATAAAAATAAACACATAGCTGTTGTTGTTTTTGGTTTACTTAGATTTGCAGTTGGTCACAAGTTTAAAATAATTTTATATCATATAAATAAATAAATGAAAAAATAATTTATTCAAATAAATTACAGGAAAATGGAAAGAAAAATATACAAAAGTAAATACTTACCTGAGACCACTTAGCTAATAACACAATAGTACACAAAATAAAAATAAAAACATAACACAGTAGACTGCATGAAAACACTTTATTAGTAACATAATAAAACTTAATAAAAGAAGAACGCAATACAACACACTAATCCACAAACACTTAGTCAATAACACAACATAACACACAGAAAATAGAAACAACATACAACACAAAAAATAGCAGAACACACCTAAATTATTAAAGACCTCCAAAATAGATCTATAAAACAAATGATAGAGGTTAGCAGAGCTCTGTTCGGATATAACATTACCATGAGATACCAAACAATAAAGTAGATTCAGTTCCCGCACAAAGCTCACGGCAAAGAAACCCTTTAGTAACGTGCAGGGGTTCACTGGTGGATAAACTCCAACAGGTGATGGTGGAGACTAGTGCACGACCTTATCACACAGCGCTTCGTCAACCAACGGCACCTGCCATATGTAGGACGAATATATGTGGTGAGGGGCAACTGGCAAGACATCAAGCACTAATAATTTTTTTCAATTTTTTCAATTTTTTCATTTTTTCAATTTTTCCTTTTTTTAGATTTTTTAAATTTAATCATTTTTCAATTTTTTCATTTTTTCATTTTTTCATTTTTTCAATTTTTTCAATTTTTTCAATTTTTTCAATTTTTTTCATTTTTTCAACTTTTTCATTTTTTCAACTTTTTCAATTTTTTTCATTTTTTCAATTTTTATCATTTTTTTCATTTTTTTATTTTTTCTGATACTAGTAAAGATGTTTATTCTCGCAAAAGTAGATTATCTGTAGGTGCAATTGGAGATTGCATTCAACGACTGTGTTCGATTTATTTTTAGATTGCGATGATTTTATCACGTTTTAGGCTTCAAATACTTGGGTGCTCTTTGGAATCCTTTTTAAAGCGTCGAGTGCTGTTTCTACTGTTCAGTATACTACGGTCCATTAAACCGGAATATTTCAGTGATCTTTTCAGATCACTTCGTCTCAGCGGAACAGAAACCTGAAAATGCCGCGTTGCTATAGATCAGTTATGGAGAGTTCTTACCTCGTCCATTCTATCAGATTATGGAATAATTTACCCGTTGCTATACAAACCGCAAAAACCGTCAATGTGTTTAGAATGCAAGTTCGAACTCACTTCAAATAACCCCTTTATATGATAAGCGTTTCTATTCTCTTCTGTAAGACGCAGTATTTAAACTATTTTTAAACAATATTTAAACTACATTTTAACTAAAGTATTAAATGCAGCAGATACTTAACTTGTATCCGTTTTTAGCTTTGAAATAATTTTTTTCTTTTGTGTATTTTTTTTTCTGAACTATCAACTCAACGCAGATTATTTTCTAATTATAGCTATAGTTCTTTCTTTTGTTTTTTAGCTAGCACCGACTTATTATTTGTACTATAGAAGATTGTAAATCTTGTGTACATTTATTAGCAATAAATTATTATTATTATTATCTTGCTACACTTAGCCATTTGTAAATGTCATGAGACTTTTGCATAAAATTCATTACATGGCTCACAATAAATTCTCGTATCTAGCCTCTGTCATTTCCAAATGTTGTTCTCTTGTTTCCCCCCCCCCCCCCTTTTGACTAACTCATTAAATTAATAAAAATAATCAGCGTCTATTAACTTTGCATTCGTGAATACGCTAATATAAAAGAAATTTAGTATCTCATTATCTAACAAAGGGAAATCAATCTGCCGCCGAAACTCAAACCCTCCGATGAAACGAGCATAATAAGCTCTCTGTCGATGATTTACCCTTGTTTCCAGGAGAATTCCATCATCGCGTGTAATGTTAACTTGTAATCACAATCTGAAGGGTTTTAATTAATTCCCTGACAGCTTCTTTAACGATATATTTCCGAGGAAGTGAACTATCACGGGAGCTGAATCACACGAGCGAGCGCTTTATGGATCCTTTCGTTTGCCTTGGGAAATCTAATTAATTTCTCCGTTGCGATTGTCACGAAGTTATGTCGAGGTGAGTGCAAATTTTTTTAATTATTCACTTTTAATTGGAATTCCATACTTTTATCTCTGTTGTTTTGAATGCAATAATTTCAATGGCCTTGTTGATGGCCATCATCATCATTATCCTTTAAAGTTTGCAAATTAAAGGTGGGTTAGTATAGGATTATGTTGGGGCGGGGGAGGATTTCCCAGGTTTTCAAAACAACATGACGAGACGACATGATTATATGAATTATTATGATAAATTTCCAATTTGTTAATTAATTAGTTTGTTATAGTTATTGCGATATTTATTTTTTGTGCCATTTTTAATGAGGTTTTTTAATGGATTGTATTCTATACAGTTGTCGCAAGAATTATTGAAGTCGCTGGCATATTTTCCATTAGCTACGCAAGTTGAGTGTAAATAAAGGCAGAAATACACCCAAGCAAGCCTCAGGCCTGGTCTCTCTCAGGACTCCTCACAGCTCGACTCAAGGCTAGCCTCAGAGAATTGCAAATAAAATGACACCACCGGACCCGGTGCTATCATTGTAATTTTGATTTTATTTGCGACAATTCCTTTATATATGCTGGACAGAAATAATTTATTGTCGGTTTTCAAAAATGTTGATTATAAATTTCAAGTGATTCATATTTACCAAATATTTCGTTTGACAGAACAAAATTTAAAAAAATGAGAAATCTGTTGACGTAGGCACGAGAGAGAAGAATTTCCAACATTAAGCAAAGCGCGCCTTGCGGCTAGGCCTTTAGGCTAGCTGCTAGGCTTGGTTTTGTGTTTTCTCATTTAAAAACCCGTGTTAGAAATTTTGACAACGCCTTGGGAATCCTCGAGGCCTGGATGTATGTATTTCTGCCTTTAGAACTAAGGGGTGTAACGTGTAACTGTTTGCTGCTCAAGCTACTAAAAATGATGTGAAGATTTTCAATTTGCCGCTCAATTTGTTGCAGGTATATACGCACAGAAAAATTTGATTATACAGGGTGTCCCATACGTACCGCATTTCCTTTATACCCCTATACCTCCAAGAAACAATTTTTTTTATATAGTAGTAACCGTAAGGTTTCTATTACCAAATTATATAACTTAAGTTATCTAGACTGGTACTCGAAACGTCTTTGTAACCACTATAAACCCCATATATAGCTTAAATGGAGGATTATATAAAGGTTACCGTGACTTGATTTAGGTAACGTTATATAACTAAAAGTTTTATAAAATGAGTAACCAAAATATTCTGGTTATCTTAATATAAATTCTTATATAACCCTTATATAACCCAAGGTGCTCTCGATTAATTTATTTTGGTCACAGCAGTGGTTGCGGTAATGTTTCGGTTACCTTTATAAACTTTGTTTATAATGGTGATGGTAACGTTTCCACAACGCTTGGAACTCTCAGACGGATTACTTTCAGTGATTGAAATGTTAGGGAAATTATTTTTCGTTACCTTTATAAAACAATAATATGCAAATATTTACGAAACCTATCTTGACATAGAATTTCGATTTTTTTTTGTTTTGTATTTTTATAATGTAAGGGTTTAATATTTTTACATTTTAGAAGTACAATTTTTCGGCATATGTGGTGAAATTCAGCTGCATTTGAAATTTTACTGTGAATATCATCATAGATACTTCCAAAAAATACAGACCGCTCCAAAAATAAGCAATATTTAATAATTTTAATCAAATATGACAAAATTTAAAATTTTCACTTATGTGACATTAATTCAGAAAAATTACATAACATACTTTAGAAATGTTATGTACCTAAAAAGATGTATTTTCTTCATATACAAATAAAACGGAAGCCATATATCTGCAATTTAAAAAATTGGCTTAACCGACATTTTCTTTTTTATCTGTAATGGACAGATGAAAAAATGGCGGCTTGTACTTAAATGAACAAATTAGCAGTATAAAACTTCAAGTAGTTTTATATAAACTGAATGACCCTTATAAAACTTCTAGAAATATTATATAAACTAAAGGCACTACCATGCTTCGAAAATGGTCCTTATATACCCTTTAGTCATAATATGTAACCTTTGGTAATGTTATATATCTTAATTATAGTCACAAAAAACAGACGTTAGTGTTCTTATATACCCTTTGGTTATATTATGTTATATAAATAAAAACAGTTTTATAATGGCTCCATTCGACACTCAAAGTAATTTGCCACCACAAAATTTTACGATATTTTATAGTGGGTATATGTATTAGCGAAAGTTCCCAATTTTTATTAAAGTCACCTAAATTACTGAAAGTTGTCGAGTTATATAAGGGTAACCACAAATACCGCAATAAACACTTATTACCAATAAGTTTATAACGTGGTGATCAAAACAATTATAAAACTTTCTTATATACCTTCTAGTAATGGTTACTCTAAGTTATATAGGCTGGTGATTGAAACATTTCCATCACCAACTTATAAAACCTTTAGTAACTTACCTCCACGATAACAATTAGTAACCTAAAAAACTCTAATATAACTACATCACCAATTGGTTATATTATAAAACTCTTATATAACCACTGAAATTCTTATATAACCGAGTAACCATTATATACCCCTAATAAAACTACCCATCACCTTCAGTCACCAAAAATTGGAAAAATTGTTACTTGGGCCCCCTACTCAATTTCGAGAAAGAAATTGTATAGGAGGAGAGCCGAAAAATGCACGGTGTGGGCGGTGGGGGGTTTTGTGATTTTGGGTGCTTTTTATCCTAATATCATGTAGCTTTCTTATTATACACCCTATGAAGGTGACTTGCATCTCAGGTTTCCAAAAAATGCCCAACCACCTCTCTAACAACTTTCCGTCGGTTATAGGACCTCAAAGTCAAAAAAATTGGAAAATTTTGCAATTTCTTTTCTATTTTAACGATTTTCTCGCTAAAAGGCAAGATAAGGGTAGCATTTTCTTGCAAGATTTCACAAGTAACAATTTTCGTTTTAATATAGCCTAAATAACGTTGTCTATACTATTTCATAAAACTTGTAATAAAGCTATATAGTCAAGCCAACAATAATATGACCATAAAAAACCTCTTATAAAGGGCCCACGCTACCATAAGCTGTAAGGGCCTATTTTTAAAACTATATAAAGCCTTATTGGTTTTATCTGGATTACTCTTTGCGATGATGTGCAGTCCTCTACAAAACCTTTCATAAAACTAAAATCGTAAATTTGAACTCATCAACCTATCCGCATAACGTTATCAAAACCATCATAAAACTACTCCTCAATCCTTCTTTTAAGATCAAAAGGCATTGGAAATACTATTTCAGCAAACCTTTTAGACTTGAAACTTCACAATAAAAGTGATCTTTAAATCCATAATAATAATAATAATAGAACCAAATAGATTTATATGTTACGCTTTATAATAATTTAATATGTTGAAATGTAATTCAATTTTATTTTAAGTGCAGTTTTAATAGTTTAATGTAGCAAATCTTACCGGCGATTGAATATTTACTGATTATGTCACATAGGATAGCTCGAAAAGTAATAACGTGCCTCAGAAATAATTAAAATTAGGAAAAGTTTAGAAATAATTGTAAAATATTTTTTTTTATTTACACTATATTTACTTTTGATATTATTTTAAGTACGTTCGAAATTGAAAAAAGTTTGAAAATGATATCCCCTAAAATAATAAATTTAAAATTAATGCATTTTAAGCATAAAATGGCGATTTCACATTAAAGCCTATTTGCTACTTGTACAGCCGTAATAAAACCGTTTGATCTTAGGATAGCTGCGATTAAAACAATTAATTCTATTGTAAATCCATTTGGTTTTAAGTAAAAACTTTCTGAGTGCTCCTAGACTGATATAAGGCCATTTGCTATTAAAAAAAACGATTTAGTTTTGTATAAACGCATTATAAAACTTAGCGTACTTATGACACTTGTATGTGTGTATATGTGTTTGCAATCGAATATAAAGCTTGCTTCTGACCTTTATCATGCTTTTGTACTATTTACAAGGCTAATAGTACCTATATGCATTGTTCGTACGAAGCATTTTTTACTAATTTGAATTCATACATTTCGGAGAATTTTTAAATTTTTACTAATTTGAATTCATACATTTCGGAGAATTTTTAAATTTTTAATTTATAAAGCCAAAATAAATTTGTTTGACTTTAATTTAGTTGCTAATAAAACTGTTCGCTCTTTTTCAAATCTATTTGATCTTAGTTAAAACTGTTCTAGGTCTATTGAGACTCAAATAATGTTACTTGCTCTTGAATAAATCTGTTTAGTTTTAGATGTATCCGCGATGAAACTTACTTCGACTTGTCGATTTCTTCTTGACGTCTAATAATTTATAATCTAATTTATAATTTGTAATCTATCATCCCAAAGCTGTCTCATCTCTTTAAGGCAAGATCATCACTTAACCATTTCCGTATTTTTTAATGAGGCATAATTTCTAATTCACCGTCATTAAGCATTTTTGGGATTAATATTTCTAGTAAGTTAAGCTGGACAGATAATATCTTTTCTGTTGCCAAAGAAGCATAGAAATATCTTGGATTTCTTAAAAGGTGTAAGAAATATTTCGCCCCGTCAAATATAGCGCTAAAAATTTTATATCAGACCTAAAAAGGACAATATTCTTGTATGTCACATGACGAAGACACTTGGAAAGACGTACTAGGTTTATACGGCATTTGACTAAGTCTATTAATCTTAAAATGATTTTGTGAAAGAATTTTAATATGCATTCTTAAAACCTCTGTGTATAATAGTTTTATGATAGATTCCTACATAGCTCAGTAGCTTTATTGACCAAATTGTCCTTTAAATTTGACTTAAAGTGGCCGTCCGTGCTTCCTAATATAACCTTCATGAGTCTTATTTTTAAGTTTTATCAAATTCTAATACAATAGTCTTGGCGCATGCTATAAAACCTTAATAAAATCAAGTAGTATTTAATTCCGATTTTGGTGCTTAATGGTTTTATCCTAGGTGAATTGATGACAGCCATAAAACTTTTATAAGTACAAATGGACTTAAATGCTAAATAATCTTATTACTACTCTCCAAGAGGTTTTTAAAACATCACAATAAAATCAATTGTTCTAGAAGACCATTTGGCATGACTTACAATCACCATAAAACTATTTAGCAACTTCAAAACCTTAATAAAACAATTATAAAACCTGAGTAAAACTAAATAGCATTTAAATTGTTACTTGGGTTCGAGACCTCCGAATGTTACCTTTCATTTGATCCTGCACATGTACCTACATAAATATTACCGTTTTTTAGATATTTCCGTTTTTATTATGCATAATATCATTAATTTTGCTAATAACAATAGAAATCGCGCCAAAACGGTCAAAAACGGTTGCATTTAGATAGGTATATGTGCATAGTTAAATTAAAGGTAACATTCTGGGGTCTCGAAATCTTGGATGAAATTGCTATCCTTATCTTACCTTTTAGCGGGAAAATCGTTAAAATTGAAAAATAAAATGCAAAATTTCCCAATTTTTTTACTTTGACATACTATATAACTGACGACGGAAAGGGGGTAGGAAACCGTAGAGGGTTTGCTATCACCTGAGATGCAAGTCACCTTCATAGGGTGTATAACAAGAAAGTTACATGGTATTAGAATAAAAAGTACCCAGAATCACAAAACCCCCCTACCGCCCACACCATGCTTTTTCCGGCTCTCCTCCCATACAATTTATTTCTCAAAATTGAGTGAGAAATCCAGGGTATAATGGAAATGCGGTACGTACGGAATTTAACGGTAACGGCAAATAGTTTACAAAAAAAAAATGTGGTAAATTTTAAAGAGTCTTTTTCACAAAAACTCGTTTTTATGATAAACGTTATTTATTTTCAATATCCACATTAAAAATGACCCCAAATTGTTTTTTTTAAACTCCGCTCATTGTGCAGGGAAAACAGAGGTAAAACGAAAAAAGGACATTCCATGCATTTAAATTATCCGCTGAAGATAAGGCTACACAGATAACATAGTGGTCACTGTACGAGGAAAATATGATCTAGTCATATCCGTAAAAAGCCCTTCCCAAAATCCACAAGGGTAGTTTAAACAAAGGCCTTAGCATAAACCCCAACAAAACGATTATCGTTCCGTTGAAGAGAAGAACGAAGCTTTCACTAACGGCTCGTTTTCTTTATAGCACGGAAGATATTTTCAGATTAAGTCAAATTTCTGGGGGGTCTCTCGAGACAAGAAACTTACCTAAAATTCTCATCTGTCCAGAGTGACGGAAAGAGCAATAGGATTTCTCTATACGTGTCGTCGCTTCATTTGAAGAACATGAGGTTTGAGGCCAGAAAGGTTTTAGAAGATAGTGAAATTGAAATAGAGAATTATTACGCCATAAGATGTGTTAGTGATTCGAGACATACTGGCGGCGTTGTGCTATATGTCAAAAAAAATTGGCAATTTGAAATCATGACTAGATTAGTACTGCATAGAGAAGTATGGTGTTTAACAATTAAAATAACATTGGATAAATACGTGTTAATGGTTCTTGCGTTATACAAATCCCCAAGTGCACAAGTTTTTGCGATAAATTTAATGAATGGCGAAGTAGCTTAAGTGAATATCCCTGTGATATTGTTGTGACTGAAGATTTTAATATAAACTCGTTTGATTCAAATATTTGATGAGGTTGCAAAATGAAATTTATCGAATTATCATATCATATCACACAAGATTAGACATCTTTTTTTGTACAATAAGTAGTAACTACGGTTCTAAATACATAATTTAAGACGAAAAAAAAATAA
The DNA here is from genome assembly GCA_963930735.1 of Dioctria linearis. NCBI lineage: Eukaryota > Metazoa > Arthropoda > Insecta > Diptera > Asilidae > Dioctria > Dioctria linearis. Next base: position 165,574,214 of record OZ005743.1, on the reverse strand, counting down.
GAGAAAAACAATTAAAGATTATAAACTAAACTATGCTAATTCTGAAGAAAACAGAAAGAAAGAAAGAAATTTAGATTAAACTATCAAGATTACAGAAACTTTGTAAGTGCGCTACGAAAGGTCATCTAGAATTTACTTTCAGCTGCTAAGAAGATAATTAGAAAAATATGGCAAAAATTTAATGGAACGAATATCAACAACTATATTATTTGTAAACTAATGAGCCTCTTGAATGCGATCAAGGAGTTGGCAGTTTGGATATTCATAGGAAGATTCTTCCATTGGCGTGAGATCTGGACAAGATAAGAATTTTCCATAATCGTCTTATAAAAACGAGGAGTTATTATATTCCTATTGCGTTCAGATGTTGCGAAACTGAAGTTCTCTGAGATACTCTGGTTTGCCTGACTTTAAAAGATTAAAGAAGAATATCAATGACCTACGCTGAAGGTAAGAGGTCAGAGGACAACCAAGTAATCTTGTCCGAAAAGGGGAATCATGATCAAACCTGCGAAGACCAAACACAAATAGAAAGCAATCATTAAAGGCAACCTCCACTTTGCGGGCACAAAAGGAATCAAGCTTAGGGTAAATTGTACTACAATGTGTAAAGTATGGCATAAGTAGCGTCTTTACAAGTTTAAGACGAGCAGGCGTTGATAACATTCTCACAGCACTTAAAGTAACACCAAGATTTGTAACTTTACTTTGCATCACTAAATTGGTACCATCCAAACCGACCGGAGCAATGCTATTTCTATCAAAAACGTTGTTGTAAAAAGCAATACACTGCGACTTTCCTGGATTCAGTATCAACCGATTTTTCTTAGCCCACACGCCTATTCTGTCTAAATCATCGTTTATGCGTGCAAGGCAGTCTTCAATATGTCCAATTGGCCTACTCAAATAGATTTGTACATCGTCAGCATACATATGCACTTTGACATCACGAACTACTTCAGGTAGATCATTGATCAATAGGCTAAATAGCAAAGGGCCCAGAATAGAACCTTGTGGTACGCCGTATAATAAGGTGAGTGAGTTTGAGATATTATTATTTATCTTAACGCGTTGGTGACGGCATGACAAAAAATCTTTAATGAGGGTAAGAGCAGAAGTCATGAATTTAAAAATAGCAAACAATTTATGCAGAAGAATGTTATGATCAACACTATCAAATGCCTTAGTGAAATCTAGCAGTACTAAGGTAATAAAATTGTTTTGATCCAGGGCCAATCTAATGTCAGTGGATACCCTTAACACCGCAGTCTCACAGCTGTGAAAGCGTCTAAACCCTGATTGCCAACGTGTAAGCAGCTCATTATCCTCAAGGTACTCAAGCATCTGGCGATACATTAACTTTTCCAACACCTTAGAAAAGAAACATAAGATGCTTATAGGGCGAAAGTCGGCACGGGAGTCGAGACATCTGTTCTTCGGTATTGGGAGTACTATCGCAGATTTCCATTCTGAAGGAAACGTTAATGTCGTTAAGCATGAATTGATCACATGTAGAATATATTTACCACAAAATGGATACAATAACCTGATAAATCGTGGAGACAAACCATCGGGTCCAATGGCATCAGATTTGATCAAGTGAATGGAAACTGACAGTTCATTCAGGTCAACACAACGAAAGGAGAATGCATTATGATTGGCCAAGGATGCGACCTCGCTCAATGAACCTCCATGAGGAACTTCGAGCGTTCCAGCTTGATTTACCATTGAACTTTGGTTAAGTGATGTAAAACATGTATTAAGTTCATCGGGATTGAATCCACACTCGACTTCAGCTTTCCCATACATACCAGCCTGTCGTAGGTTGCGCCATAAAACTTTGGGTTGTAGATGGCAGTTCAATTTAGAACTAAAATACTGGCACTTAGCGCGACGAATGGCCGCAGTTGCTTTATTGCGTGCCATTTGGTATAATACACGGGCACCAGAAGTATTAGATCGTTTGTAACGACGATATAAGAACTCGCGTTCAGCAATTAGCGACAGAAATCTAGATAGAAAACCACGGACAGCCATTAGGGGTTATGTATTTATATCTAACGTGGACATATTTATCGTATAAGTGAGTGATTACGATGATAGTGTTTCAACTTGGCAGTTAACAGAAGAAGAATTATTGATTGACTCCCATGGCAAGCGTACGCATTCCTCAAACAAAGCATTTACATCAATATTATTAAAATCACGATATAAATAAAAGGTGGGGAGACGTACTGACTCAACAGACATATCATAAGAAAGATAAAGTAAGTCATGATCCAAGATACTAGGAGGGCTCAATTGATTATGCGAGATCACTTTACTTGGATCTGTTGTAAGAAACAAATCCAATAATGAGGGATTAGCTGCATTAAAGTATGTTGGAAAATTATTGATTACATTTAGATGTAGTGTATGAAGGAAATGCAAGAACAAATTGACTGTAAGATCCTGCGAAGAAGGTTAACATTAAAATCACCTCCTACAAAGACATTCGGATACTGCTGAGAAATACGTGATAACGTGTCTTCAAACTCCTGCACTATGGCGCAGTTGAAGCTATTTGGAGGACAGTACACTGCTGATAAAACACACTTGTCATAGCTAGAGGTAATTTCGACGCCCATAAATTCCATTGCATCTCCTTTCGAGGAAAATATACCCTTGGCCTTGAAGTAATCGCGGACATATATCGCAACACCGCCTCCTATACGATTTTTGCGGTCATTACGAAAAATGTTGTAGCCAGGAATTGCGAGGAACGCAGAGGGAATTCTGTCCTTTAACCATGTTTCACTGATTTTCAACATCATTCTTACCTTGTCCAGATCATAATTATTCAAATTCATGAAAAATTACTGTCCGCCACCCAAATCGTCAATCAAGAGGCACTTACTCATTCCCTCAAACATTTTAAAACTGGAGAATCTTCTTAGCAGTCGAAACTCCGAAACAATATTTTATATTAAAAAATAGACTAGGTTGCCAAACAGACATATTATGAATTACTAGCAAGTTTACTGTACAGAAAAGTGTCCAGCACTTTGAGAATGAATGGTTTAGTTTAGTCTTAGAACGATTAAAAAAAATATTAAAATTGCAAAACGGGAGCGTGCATTAATAACGAACTCAGAATGCGATTGGAGTAATTATCGTGTAACACGAAATGCATATAAGAGAAAATTAGAAATGACTAAAAATAATCACATACAAATCAAAGTATGTAGCTGCGTTGATCAAAAGTCGATGTCGAGAATAATTAAATTAATTAAAGGAAAGAAAAGTGAAATTCGTAGTGTTTATTTTGAATTTAGCGAATAAGTTTAATGAATTTTTCGTAAAAAGTGTGATAGATTTTAAAAATATAAACATATAATAAACTAAGTAGAGACAAGATTTAAGGCCTTAGACCACCATAGAATTTTCGAAAAATCCATTTTTTTTCTTTGTTTTAAAGGGTCCCTTAAGGCCTCAAAAAAGCGGTAGCGAGAAGGTCCGTTAGGGGACCAGAGCAGGTATACGGCAGATGTTATTGAAAATATTTATTTCCTGACTAGTCTGGCGAGTTTAGAATTGTGGAACGGCTATTTCAGACAGTTAGGCACGGCCTGAGACAACTTACATCTAGATGTGCAAAACCTCACAAAAATGCGGTCAAACATAAACGAGCTAATTATTCATGATTTTATACTATCAAAACTTTAAACGCGTTTATATCTCAAAACTACATTTTCGTAGTTGGCCGGAAACATAACTCAGACAATTTTCAACCAATTGACTTGAAATTTGGAATATATCTTCGAAAATACATTGTCTATAGAAGTGCGTAGGATTTTCTTTTATATTGCATAGTTCATTTATTATTAACAATTATCTGACGATTTTTTAGGCAAATTTCTCACTTTCCACTTTAGAAGTGCGCCATTTTGTCAAAAATCAATATATCGAAAAAATCTCTAGCTTATACTATATATAATCGAAAAAATTCAGGCCCTAATCATGATTCATTAAAGTCCAGGAGCTGTTATTCCGGCCGTGGAGCATAGAAAAAAAAATACTTCATCGCAAAAACGCTGTACCGCCGCCATTTTGAAATAAATTGCCTCAAAAAAAAATATTGTATGCAGTTAATGATATGTATAATAAAGTCCCATTTCTGTAATTTTGATTTATTTCGTAAAATTTCTGAAAAAAATTCCCAAAAAAACCTAGTTTTTTCGGTCTTTAAGGTGGCCTTAAATTTGTGAGACTCACTTTAGACGACCTTAAAAATATTATACGTCAAATGAATAACAAAAAAGATAATAACTTATTTAATAGACAGATGATATTAAATTTATTTTCAAAGTCAGACCAACCACTACTTGATCTAATCAACAAGTCGCTGGAATGTCTATATCTATAATTGCACCAATAGAAAAAGTAAAAAGCGGTAAGGATTGGGCAAGAGTTTAGACCAATTAAAACTATGCTATTTGGAGATAAAGTGTCTATAGACAATTTAAGACGTACCTTGAATGGAATAAATAGATAGTAGAAAATCAGTCTGACTTTCGAAGGAATCATCCATGCGACAGTGCTATTAATATGGTCCTTAGCGTACTGAAAGAACAATTAGCAAGAATATGAAGCTAACGCCCGCACACCCTACCACAAATTTAATTTCATCTAATATATATATAGTTTGCAATTAGGTTAGCGAAGGACCTCCTTAGAAACTATTTTGCAGTGATGCCTTCTGATACAAAGATCACTAGTCTGCTAGCCGAACTCGTACTTTGGTTCTGGAAGAGCTCACATGTGCATGTAAAAGAAATATCCGTTTTGCTTTAGTATCAAGATGATGTTGCTTAGCCTTACATGCGTAAAAAGGTATCTCAGTGCAACCGAGATTGGTTCGATTACTGTAGAGTCCTTCCCCAATCTTACAGAGATATAATGGTTTTTTGTTTTTTGATTATCTACCTATAATACCTAAGATAAATATAGTTAAAGCAACCAGCTTTTCTATTGATAATCCCCGTTCTACATTTTCCAATAGTTTTCCTATAAGCAACCGTTGGAATTTTACAATTTTTTAATTCACAGTTTTGGTATCGTTAACCCAAATTTCTGGATTTGAGGTGAATATTTCTTACAGTATCTTAAAAGTAAATAATATGTATACAATTGGAAAGTGTAGGGTGCAAGCTATCAAATAAAAGGAGCCGCACTCATTTAGCTTTTATATTTCGATGGTTATAAACAGATAAGCAAAAGTCTTTCTTTTTTAAAAATTATGTAAAACACAAGTGAACAAAATGTAAAATCTCTGAAGGATTATGGAGCAGACCCTCCTCTAGATCGACTTATTGCTTAGATTGATATTATAGATAATATTATAGTCGTCAGAAGGACCTACTATAACCGAATTTAATGGGAAGGAGAGAAGGTTAGTAGGTAAAAGGTGCCATATCCAAGGAAGGAGGGATGTATCCTGCAAAGCTTCTCCTTATCTCCTCACGCCTCTCACATTATTATAAAATTATATATACCACCTGCATTAATTATAAAATTTCAACTTTCAAACAAATTCCCAAATTTTTAGCTTCGTTTTTTTTTTGCGTTTTTAATCTACTAACTCTCCCACCAAGAATGCAAACAACAATCTCACAGCAGTGCACTACAAAAATTTTCTTAAATTTAAGGGATATAAAGGAGATTCAGTGCAGATTCAACATGTCATATAGCTTCACAACAGTTACATTCAGGTAGGTACTTAAATATCAAATTAAATGTGGAAAACTATGGCTTTCAGGATTTTTTTGATGTTTGAAATTTTATAATACGTTTTGAGAAGAAGAGAAGAGATGATTGGAGACTCACTAAAACGAGCAAAAAGTTCTCAATCAAATGTCACTATAATAGGCTTAAAAGCGTTACAAGATGTTAAAAAATATACCCAAAAATGTAGGTAAAAGTGTTGCCTGTCTGTTACTGCCTGGCCTCCCGATAAGTTGAGAACGCGTTTACATAGAACACTGACATCTTTCACATGGGCTTTAGAAAACAAAGTAAATTGAAAAAAATGGACAAATCTGGCGACCCTTTCGAAGGGTTGCCATACAATAATATCGTTTTTCACCATATATTTGGGCACTGCCTAAGAACCCATCGACGTGGAGAGCCCAAATTTTTGTACACTGCTTTTTCATAAAAATTGCAAATACAAATTCAAATATGAACTATGTTTTTCTTGGTGTTGCCCGAGAACCAAACTTTAGTTTTCCACTATATATTTGGGCACTGGCACTGGGTCGATATAGAAATCTGACATTTTGTACACAGCGTTTCAATAGAAATAGTAAATAAAATTTTAAAAATTAACGAAATCGGTCAACCCTTTATTAGTGTTGCCGTACACAAAGTTTGGTTTTGCATCTAGGATATAATATTATTGATTTTAGACGACTAATTATAATTTTTTCTCTTATTTTATGACTGCCAATGTTCATAGTCACTGCATAAATGTAGTACCATATTTGACGGTGATATACGGGTGTCCCGTAAGTCGACAAATCTTTACTTTTTTTCAATTTTGTTTTTCTTATGTAATCTCTCGGTCTCACTCAAACTAAAATCTGAAAGTGAAGGTCTTACGGCAAGCTTTGGTACACTAAAATCATTTTTAGTAGGTGAAAAGAAATTTTTCGAAATTGGTTTTCTTGACGAAAAAATTTTTTTTTCTGTAATCTAAGAAATATTGTAACAAGTGTTATACCATTTTAGAATCCCTATTAAATACGTCAACTTTTGAAGTTACTTGCCAAACTGGCGTAGTACATTTTTTTTTATAACAGTCAGTTAAAGTTGGGTGAAATATTAATTTTCTATTCTTGGTTCGGCAAAATGTGACATTATCTTCCAAGCTGGAACAGCAGGCTTAGAATTTAAAGCAGCAGGTTACATAACCACTATTCAGGATTACATAAGAAAAACAAAATTGAAAAAAAGTAAAGATTTGTAGCAACAGGAGCTAAAATACCATCACAAGGTGTACATTTTCTCGAAATCAAAAGAAATGTCTATAATTTGAAAAATACATGACTTGGAATTTTTTTTATATTATTCTGGTAATTGTTATGATTTGGACTATCACCCGATTCCGGATTGACGTCGATTTACGGGACACCCTGTATAGATTCGAAAATCTAACCATAATAATTTTCCATGCATTTAAATTTTCGGATATGCTTTATAACCCCTTTTCGCATTTTTTGTACCGTACCCCATTTTGCTTCCCTATGAGATTTCATCTAGGGTATAAAAATCCTGAAAAAAAAACCAATTACCAATTTTTTCAAGTTGTCACCAATCTGAAAATTAATCTTTATGTTTGGAAATTTCAAATACCTACTGAGATAAAAACTCCTTCGATAAACAGTGATAAAAAAATATTTTTTATATGCAATTTTCTACTAATCCTTATCTCTTTTATTTTCTTAATTATTCGACGAGCTTCAACATTTCAATCATCATATTCTTAAGAATAGCCTTTTTCAACTATTCGCCCATATTTCCAAAATTATGTCGTGAAATGCTTAGAGTTCTTCATCAAGTGAGTTTCTACAACAAATTTCTCACAAGAACTTTTGTCCCAGCAGTTGCAAGCATCTTTCTGTATCGATTTTTTTTTTTTTAGTCAGAAAACTTCATTAATGCAAATGGAAAAGCATTTTGAATTTTCAATTTACTGGAAATTTCTGATAACTTAAGTTGTGTGTACACAGTTCATCTAATTTAATCTTGAATTATTAGTCACGGTTAACTGTTCGAAGCGAACTGCTTATTCCTGCTCAGATCCGTGAATTTATTCATGGATAGTCTTAGTGGATTGAGCCATTTACAGTCCTTCAAGCTACTGCGGAGTAGTCCTACGAAAGGATTGTAGAGCGATGATCGCAGTCCACCTTTACCAACTGAGAAAAATTAGATATTTAACAAGAAGAAAACCTAGAATTGGTGTGTAAGACCAATTCTTACGATACCCTAGATGAGTGCCCGTAGGTAATTTTGTATGGTCATCCATCTATGTGCAAGTTTGATTTCTGAAGTGGTGTTATCGTGCGCACAGACGGACAGATGGACGGAGATGCAAAAATCAAATTAACTTTTAATATTATGCGTGGGTGTCCAATCCATTTTGCTCTACCGTCATTGTTTCTGTACGTTACAAACGGTATGACAAACCTAGTATAGGTACCCTATAGATTTCATTTAGGGTATAAAAAGAGGGCGGAGTTTTCCTTTTTTTTTTAATTGTTATTACGAATCTTTATGATCCTTAAAAAAGTTTTAATATAATAATTTTAGATCAATATAGTTCGGGTTATTCTAGGCTTTTAAAATTGAATGTTTTAAGATTATGTTTGTTCGATCTAGAACTCTAGAGTGACAGGCAGACACACATCCAAGTAAGCCCCAGGCCCAGCCTCTCTCATGCTTCTTCGCAGGTAACTTGAAAAATTTTTTTTAGAATTACTTTTACAACTTCCCGCCAATGTTTTTTTTTCCAATGTTGGCACCAACAAAAGCACTCTATTTTCCAAACACAAAATTGTATTAAGCAATCCACATTACATATGTGATTTGATCTGATCTGATCAATCTTAAGCAAGATCAAGATTTGTTTTTCCTTATACTCACTGCATATCATCTGTCATGTGACTGTCAATCGAAAATTCGAGAATAGAAGCTTGTTCCCTTCCAATTTCGGATTAATTTAATTATTTATTTAATAAACTCGCCTCGCCCGAGATTACTCGAATGAGCGTTTCACTTTAAAATGGGACATCGTGAAACTCACTTAATTCCCTGAAAAAAATATGTGTAGGTACGCGGTGTGCCTAGAGACGTTTTCACTTCAAAAAATTTAAAACTTTTTACTTTTATTCTTTTATATTTTACGTATAAATTATTTAAATCCCGATAATCTTGGGTGAACTGATCAAAATTTATTCTTCCATTTATGCACATATCCTTTACCAGTTAAATTTAGTTTTGTTCATAAAATTAATCAAAAAAAAAAACCCTCATACACCCTCAAACATAGAAACTTCCACGCTCTTTTCTTGTGTCAATATAAAATATTATTTTTTCGTTCAGTGAATCATAGCGGATATAGAAGGTTACATACATCGCGACGTTTATTCAATTCAGTTATGTATCTCTGACAAGGACGAAATTTAATTTTTTATTGATTGACTGAATTCTATGTCTGAAGGTAAAAATTTTCCACGCAAAAGGATATTCGTTCATACTTCTTTATGGTAATTTTCGAAGGAGGTAGAAAAAAAAAATATGCGTTTTCTTTGCATCCGTTTTTTAGCATATGACCATGAAAGGGCTTTTCGATGATCAAATTGAACAAAATAGTAAATGAAATTTGAATATCAAATTCGTGAACCTTTTTCCAAGAAATCTCCCATTTTGGTCCTTTATTCCATCCATCACAATGTAATAAAACATGTAAATATCGAGCGACGAAGAAATTATACTAAAAGGCTTTTCTTAAGGAATCTGTTGTGTTGCCTGGTGAGAAATATACTAAAGGAGGACATTTTCTTTTCTTTTTTCTTTTTCCTTTTTTTCTTTTTTTTTTTTGTTAGTTGTAGGTATTAGCATAAAAACTTTTACTAGAAAATTATGACAAGCCTCTCTCCAAGCTGTTGCTGCCTATCTCGAATATATCACCTATAATCCTTCCTGGCTTTCAATAATCTTTTACAAACGACTTCTTTAAATAAAATGTCGTCACCATAAAATAGACAGTTTTTATTTTCGTTTTTTAATGCTCGTGAATATTATTTTTTGTTGTTCCTTTTATTATTTTTTTTGTCTCAGACACATAAAAGTCATCCATCTAAGAATTCAAAGCTTTCATCGTCAGCAAATTCTAAGTAAAGTTAAAAAGAAGAGCATAGAGCTGAAGCATATTGCAGGGTTACACTTATACTATACAATCTCTCTCCAAGAAAAACGTTTCCCCAAACAAACCGAACCCCAACGTAACTCACATGGGTCTCTGGTCTGGCTAAGTCTATTCACCAAAGAAATTGTTTACTATGCTGGAAGAGTTTCTCACTTCTTTTGCTTCATCTCCCGCTGCCGTATAATAATCATCATTATAGAGACTCATTTTCCCCTGGTGGTTATCATCGTTAAAAGCCCTCATTTAACAGGTCTTTTTCCTCTTTTGAAGAAAAAATCTTCCTGTTCCGTAACAAGTCTTTCAGAAAATTTCCAGTGTTTACAATGTCGTAACACCACAATGAGGAAATAACCGTAGTTGTAGCGGCCGCCTTCCGCAGGTCGCCAGAGTCGTATAACTCAGCATTTTTGTTGCTGGTCGGGACATTTATTGGGGGGAGTCTCGTTAAGCTGTTTTTGTTAAATTTCAAATTTCTTTTGCAATTGTTTTCTAATATTTTTTATTGTTTTGGTGATAATAACGGCTTTAGGGATTTGCTAATTTTAAAGATTTAATGGGTACACACTTAAAGATGGTGATACACGTTTAGAGTTAGAATCGCGCGCGTTTAGAGTTAGTTTCGCGTGATGAAAATTAGAGCTACAAATGTAGTTTGAAAATAGAATTTTATGTTTCTTAATCAAATGAAAAATAATTTATGTGGGCTGTAGCTATTTTGGGTGATTGCTAAACGTTAATCTTTGGACCAATATAATGCCTTCTGACGGAGAGGATACATTGGACATTATTAAGAGACTTCATGCTCATTTAAACCTCCCATTGGAAGAAGGTGATATCATCAAATCGTATCGCTCCAGAGCTAAAGGAAATGCAACAACATCTCAACCCATCATAGTTAAATATAAATCCGATTATCTTAGAAATTAACTTTTAATTGCTTTCAAAACAACACCAACTACTTTAACTGCTAGTGAATTAGGTTTCTCAGATAATGCTAGTAAAATCTATGTAAGTGAACTTTTATCTAATACTAATCGTAGGTTACTGTATCAAGCTAGAAAATTTAAGATAGAACATTCTTTTAAATACAATTGGGTGAAAAACGGAAAAATTTATATAAAATTAAATGATAATTTGTCCAGCATATATAATAAAAGATGAAGCGAGTTTTGATTATATTATCCGCAAATCTAAACCAAATCATTAATGTCAATATCTATATACTATCAAAATATACGAGGAATTAAGACAAAAACCGAGGAGGTTAGACTTAGTCTACTTAGTAATAACTATGAGGTGGTTTGTCTAACTGAAACTTTTTTACATCCTGGAGTTAATAGTGGTGAAATTTTCGATAATCGATATGTTGTATTCAGACATGATAGGCACAACACGTTTGATGCTAATATTGGTGGTGGATGCTTAATTGCCGTACAGAGGTGCTTCGATTCAATAAGATTACCTGAAGTTGAATTAACTCATGAAGTAGTTTGGGTTAAAATTAAAGTTGAAAACTATAGTCATTATATTTGTTGTCTCTATATTCCACTTCAAAGTACATTAAATATTTATGAGGAAATTATGAACAGCATTACTATCGTCTCTCAAAAGGCCGAACCTAATTCAAAAATCATTGTGCTAGGAGATTTTAATGTTCCCTCTATAGAATGGCATTTAGACCAAAATACTCTTTTTATGAAGAGTCTCAGTAGCTTAAACAAAATATCCTCAACTCTATTAGATGATATGTTGTTTAGTTCTCTAGAACAACATAATTCGCAGACAAATGTAAACAACAGATTACTTGACCTGATATGGTCCAATCTCACTCAGCAGTGCTGACATAAAAGTAGAACGTTCCTTAACACCTATCTCAAAAATTGACCCCCATCATCCACCACTTGATATTTCTGTAAGATTTAATAAGTTGCGATTCGTTCATGAGAACCTAATCTTAAAACGTAATTTTTTCAGTGCTGACTATAACAGAATAAACGCGTACCTATCCCAAACTGATTTCTCTATCATAGATACTTTAGATACTAACCAAGCTTGCACACAACTTTATCGTATTATAAATACATGTATTGAAGCACATGTTCCAGAGAAACATCGTAAATCAAATAGATACCCTTCTTGGTTTTCATATAGTCTTATCTCAGCAATAAAATAAATTGAAAACGAAATATAGTAGAGTCTATAAGCGTTATAAGACCCCCGATGACTATCTAACGTTTTCATATTTGAGAAAAAGAGTGAAACTGCTAATGAAAGCTTTTTATAAAAAACATATAGAAAATATCGAATCAAACGTCACAAGCGCTCCAAAAGTATTCTTCTCTCATACAAAGAGCATGCAACTAACCAATTCCTTCCACACCGAAATGTCTTATAACGATATAACGTCTTCATCGCCCCAAATAACTTGCGATCTATTTGTTGACTATTTTAAATCAGTGTATAATAACACCCACAATTATTTAACCCATAGCTCGTTTAACGAATTTATACACACAGAAAATATAGTAATTTCTCATTGCACACCAGAAGACGTTAACAAGGTATTAAGTTCACTTGATATTAATAAAAAAGCTGGCCCGGACGGACTACCGAATATATTCTTAAAAAATTGTGCACATAATTTGTCAATGCCCATTTCACATCTCTTCAATAAGTCCATATCCGAAAGTATTTTCCCAAACAAGTTCAAAAACTCATTCATGAACGTCATAATTAAAGCAGGCGACCCAAAATTAATAACGAATTATCGCCCAATAAGTAAATCAAATAGTTTATCACTAGTTTTAGAAAAGATCATTTACGACCAGCTCTTCTTCCAAGTCAAACACTTAATAAGTAACTATCAACATGGTTTTTTTCCACATCGCTCAACTTCTACCAATTTAGCACTGTACACTGACGTTATTGCAAAATCTCTAGATAAAGGCTTACAAGTCGATACAATATACACAGATTTTTCTAAGGCCTTTGATAAAATAGACCATTTACTTATATTTAAAAAAAATGAATAGACTTGGCTTCCATAAATATTTAGTTCACTGGTTTGATTCATATCTAAAAAATAGGAGCATGTCTGTAGTTCTTAATGGATCTAAGTTATATACCTTCACTCAAACATCTGGTGTACCCCAAGGAACAAGGCTTGGCCCCCTCATTTTCTTACTCTTTATTAATGATCTTCCATTAACAATAAAATCTCCATGCCTGTTGTATGCTGATGATACCAAAATTTTTTAAATTATTTACTCTATTGATGATTGCATAATATTACAAAATGATTTAAATAACCTTCATCATTGGTGTATAATGAACAAGCTCCCTTTAAATATCAATAAATGCCGTTGCTTAACATTCTCCAGAAAACAAAATACACTCTACTATGATTATCATATTTCAAATTTGTCCTTAATACGTGTCACAGAAATAAAAGATTTAGGAGTTACATTCGACACCAAATTATTATTTGACAAACACATTAATGCAATAACACGGCGATCTTTCCAGTTATTAGGCTTCATTTTTCGTAGCCGTAAATCTTTTAAAACACCACTCTCATTTTTGACTCTTTATAATTTCTTAGTCAGAAGTACCCTAGAATACCGCTCCGTTATTTGGAATCCATTCTATCAAGTCTATGTAAACACAATAGAAAGAGTTCAAAAACGATTTACAAGGATCCTTACTTACAAATTCGATCGCATGTATATAGAATATCCGCAAAGACTTTGTAAGTACTCATTATTAAGCCTCGAAGATCGTCGAGCTTATATTGACGAATTATTTCTACTAAAAATTACCCATAACCTCATAGATAGCACAGATATTAATGCACAATTAGCGTATAACGTTCCACCAATCCAATCTCGCCGTACCCCTACATTTAATCTCGAAAGCGCCAGGACAAACATTAAAGACAAATCACCTCTATATAGAATCCAGAAACAACACAATAATATATTTAATTCCATTGACCTCTTCGGAAATAGCCTTTCTTCCTCAAAGTGCTCTACTTTGGATATAATAAAAACTCGCCCCCTCCCTCCTTGAAGATCTTCATCTTTCCGTTTTTTACAAAAAAAAAACAAAAAAAAAATGAATTTATATATTGTTTCCTGATAAAATGTATCTAGGTATATCTTAATTATATAATTAATTGTTCCTGAATTCATTCAAATTTAGTATTGTTTCCATAGCTTCTTAACTCACATTAATTACTCAAAAATAACTGTTTTGCTTTAATATTTTCCCGGTAGTATGTAAAAGGATTTATACTATCGCTTAAACTTCCAAAAATAAATAAATAAATAGTTGTACTTGGGATTGTTTTAGTTTAGGTTAAAAGAGTTCAAACCTCATATCGTTTTGCTACCGGAACAGGACTTCGTCCATTCCAACAGGATGGCTAATCATGAACAATATTTATCTATGTTTGCATGATTAGGGTAGCTTCTAATTAACGTAATGGATACAGCTTTTTGTGATCGGTTTATATCTTACTTGATTTTATCGTTTTCACAAAAAAGCATCTATTATCTCAAGAAAAACTATAGCTATAATGGCACTGCTAATGAGCCGTTAGAGTATTGGAGGATATTTCGTTGAATAATTAGTTCAATATTAAACATATTATGTACTAATGTTAAATGTTGTCATGTTTTAAGAAAACGGAGCTTCGAGATAATATTCGAGTGACGAAGCTTCGAAGCTTTGACCTTCGAACGTAACAAATTCGAAGCTTCGGAGCTACCATGCGACCGTTATTTAAAATTTGTAAAGCTAATTTGATACTCTGATACTCTTACCAAATTGGTAACACTGTTCAGCAACACACACGTGCCTGCACGTCGCACAGTGGTTTCTTCCATAGGTCATAAGTACAAAAATCACCGTTACACTAACCTCACCTTAATAATCACATTATTGGTACAAACACTTACGCTTCATAACGGTACATAAATTTCAAACATTTATAAATTTTATCGTATTTTATGTAGCACTTAAAGTTGCATTATCTTCCACTGCAGTCTGCAGCCGTGTTAATGACGTGAGCGTACTAATTTCAAAAAGTTAAGTTGTAATCAAAAGCGTTATATTTTATTTCAATAAGCCCCTATCAATGGATATCCAAGAATTAGGTATGTAGATTATTTCTGTTTATTTTTTTGGACTGTATTACCGTTAGTTTTTCTTTAATACTAATTTTATAAATTTGCGCGAAAAATGTAAAAAAGTGACAAATTGTAATTTTTGAACAAGAGCTAAGTTTTGTAGCATGTTGTTGCTTATAATATTTCTCAGTACATAATTTACGATGATATATGTCATTGTATGCGGAAACATGCGGAACTTGGAGAAAACTCTTCTTGAATGTGTGCTTCCGGTAATATTTTGTTCTATCTTCAAAGCAAAAAAAAAATTGAAAGAGCTCGATTTTAGTTTCAGGATCCAGTCGGATGATTAAACGCCTTAACTTGTTCCATATTTGGCATCAGATAAAGAAGAGCAACAATTCCTCTAAACCCCAGGAGACGTATGAAGGCTTCAAAAGGGATTTTAATTTAGAAAACGATCGTGATCATGGTGATAGAGTGAATTGTTTGTGCAACTCGTTTTTATCAAGATCGATGAAATGCGGACGAAGAGAATCAAGTTTCCTCGAAAAATACGGTGACTGGCTTGATGAATTTGAAAACTATAATGCCACACCTGTTTTAACACCTCCAGCAGGAAAAAAAAGGATAGGTAGGCCGAAAAAGTCATTTTCGGCATGTTCATCGCGAACAAAATGAAGGTGATTGCAAGACTTGGCGAGTTTCGATGAAACACTAGCGCGTGACTTAAATGGTATCCGCGACCACAGAACCAACTCGTATTCATGTGAATGATGCTGTTTCATTGGTAGTAGAAACAAAGCTAACTAAAAATCTATACCAGCTCATTAAGAATCTTGTAGCCGAAAAACCGAATTTGGACATCTTTCCGAGCTACGCAAAAATCTTGCAAGCGAAGAAAGAAAGTTATCCAAAGCCCAATACAATAACTATCACTGAATCATCAGCGGAAGTAACTCTTCAGGGTCTTCTGGATCATACTGCTTCCCGGCTTCTGAGATAAGAGGAAGGAGTATTTGAGACGATCCAAGAAGGTGCCTTTTCTAATTTAACCCTCAGAGGAAAATGGGGATTTGATGGAATTAGTGGCCAATCCAAGCATAAGCAGAGGATTTCGGGAGACTTTAACGATAGTGATATGTTTATGACTTCTTACGTTCCATTAAAGTTATTTAGTGCAACAGGTTCTCATTTACATTTACATTTACATTTATTTATTTAGAGCTTCATCAAAGATCTGACTACTAAGTTTACAAAGAGAAAAAAAAATTATATATATGTAAGCAATCATAATGACCAAAAGTGAACAAACAATAATAATAAAATGAAAAGTAACTTTAACTAAGCTGATCTCTTAACTGACTTTTTGAAAGATGAAAGTCAATGCAATCAAACTGGTTGTTAAAGAGACGAGACATTGATGAAATCGGCTCGTGAAAACCATAGTTCGTAATATGATGAGGAACGACGAGGAAGTCGTGGTTCCTCAAGGAGCGCGCAGGAATAGATATATTGAAAGTATTTAAGAGCTCAGGAGAATTTGTCGCTCCCTGTATACACTGAAACGCAAAAACAACTCTGGAAGTTTTTCGCCTATTTTCAAGAAAATCCAATGGAAAGAGTTTAAGCCTATCAACATATGGAGGTAAAATAATAGGGTTATGCCAATGAAGTCTACGCAGAGCAAAACGAACGAATCTCCGCTGCACAGCCTCAATACGATTTATGTATACAGCATAAAAAGGAGACCAGACCGGACTGGCATACTCCAAAATAGGTCTAACGAATGTGCAGTAAAGGACCTTCGTTATGAATGGATCATTAAACTCCTTTGACCATCTCTTTACAAACCCCAGAGTAGCATTAGCCCTGGCAACGATTGTATTAATATGATCTTCGAAGGAAGACGTGTGTTAAGGAAGACACCCAAGTCCTTGGTTTTGTCAAGTCTAGATAATAAGCATCCATCTAAGGTATAACTGAAGTTCAATGGCCTCCTTTTACGAGAAAAGGACATAGCAGTACATTTGTTGATGTTGAGAGGAAGACAGTTAATAGCACACCATTTATGAAAGGTGTCTAAGTCCAAATTTAGAATTCCACACTCGTTTTCATTAGAAACAATACGGAAGATTTTGGCATCGTCAGCATAGCAAAGTATTCTTGAATTAGTCAAAATCAGAGATACGTCATTAATGAAAATAATAAAAAGGAGTGGTCCGAGATGGCTGCCTTGAGGAACACCAGAAGTATTATCTATTACGTCAGAAAGAGCTTCGCGAAATATAACTCGCTGCGTACGATCCGATAAATAAGAATGAAGCCAATTGACAAAAACAGAAGGAAAACCAAGAAGAGTCAGCTTATGAATCAAGATTTTATGATTGATTCGGTCAAAAGCTTTACTAAAGTCCGTGAATATGCAGTCAACTTGCTTTCCGCTTTCAATTGCAGAAATGCAGAAATTGGTAAACTCTAACAAATTAGTCGTAGTAGATTTACCCTTCGTAAAGCCATGCTGAAAAGAGCGCAGGAAAGGCTTGCAGTGGAACGACAAAACATCGCAAACTATGGCTTCAAATATCTTACCAATACAACATAACTTAGCGACGGGTCTGTAGTTAGAAATGTCGCACTTATTACCCTTCTTGTGAAAAGGAATAATCAAAGAAAGCTTCCACTGTTTCGGAAAAATACCACAAGTTAAAGATAAATTAAATAAATAACACAAAACAGGAACAATGGACGTAGCACAATGTTTTATGAGTGCGGAAGGAACGCCATCCGGACCGCCAGAAAAACTATCAGCTATGCTTGAAATGTACTTGAAGACAGACGCTTCATCGAACAACAGTCCGAAAAGAGGGTCGTTCGGCAGAATCCTCGTCCTGGATCAACTAGGTACTGCAGGCCTGTGCGGTTCCAACTAAAAAAAGAAGCCCCGGAGCTGAGCAATGCTGAGCAGAATGACATTAATCAACAAATAACTGCCCTTACTCCAACTACTTTAACAACAGGTGGCGAAACGGTGACAGTGAAACACGATCTCAAGCTCACTATGGTCGATGGAAAAACCTGCAATGCACTAACAAGCAATTCCTCATTACAAGCATGCTATCTTTGTGGAGCTAAGCCCACACAGATAAATGATATTGATTCAGCAGTTAGTAGATCGGTAAATAAAAATTGCTTGGACTTTGGAATATCGCCCCTACATGCGAGGATTCGCTTTTTTGAATTCCTCCTCCAGGTGTCCTATAGGCTGGATTTTAAAACATGGCGCACATGGCAAGATGTAAGGGCACTGTTCAGAGCAAAAAAAAGAGCGTATACAGGCCGAGTTTAAAGAAAAAACTAGCTTAATAGTGGACAAACCGAGACAGGGTGGTGGAAATTCCAATGATGGGAACACCGCAAGAAGAATTTTTGCTAATGATTGGTTTTTTGCAGACATAACAGGCGTAAACGAACGCATCATAGAGAGATGTGGAGTCATTCTTAAAGCATTATCTTCTGGCTTCGAAATACATGCTCAGGTCTTTGAACAATACGCGTTCCAAACAGCCAGAGATATTGTTAATGAATACCCATGGTATCCGATGCCAGCCTCTGTCAACCAGGTAATCATACATGGTGCACAAATTGTACGCCATGCAATATTGCCTATAGGGCAGCTGACCGAAGAGGCTGCAGAGGCGAAAAATAAAGACGTAAGGTCATTTAGGGAACGGAACACACGCAACGCAAAATATCCAGGATAGCTACAAACCAAGATTTGTTAAATAGGTTACTATTGAGCTCAGATCTTCTATTAACAATTAGGCGACCATTGCAGCAAGAATCAAATTCCCGTTTGAGTAAAGTAGTTCTAAATCTTCTTCTGTAGATTTTGTGTGAAAATATCGAGAAAATTTTGGAAAATATATATTTTTTTTTTTTATAATACATATTTGAAGAAAGCGTGTTTTATTTATATACATATTGTAATATAACCGAAAAGTAAGACCTTTGACTTTTGACCTCATCTCCCATACTAAAGAAACCACTGTGCATCGTGACAATCAATAAATAAGCGGTGATCAGCCCAGTTGAGGGAAAGATAGCAGCCACTGATAATTTGGTGCCTATCTCCGAGTTGATTTGGGATCGGGCTCGAGATGTCAGCGGAAGCAGCTGAGAATTTATCCACACAGGTACTCCGAACAAAACTTGTGGGTCGAGTCCAATTGTGTAACGTATGTGCTCTGACCTCTGCTTACTACTCGCGTACGAAGCTTGTGTTTCGCTACACAATGAAAGAGTGATGAATGAGCGCTGAATGCCAGTTTCAATGTAGTGGACCGGGTAATATAGTATGGAGCTCATTCCGGAGCCCTGAGTACATCAAGGCCACATCAGGAGACTTTAAAGATAGTGATATGTTTATGACTTCTTACGTTCCACTACAGTTATTTAGTGCAACACGTTCTCAGTCCGAAAAGAGGGTCGTTTGGTAGAATCCTCTTCCTGGATCATCTAGGTACTATAGGCCTGTGCGGTTCCAACTAAAAAAAAGAAACCCCGGAGCTGAGCAAGGCTGAGCAGAATGACATTAATCAACAAATAACTGCCCTGACTCCAACTATTTCAACAACAGGTGGCGAAACGATGACAGTGAAACACAATCTCAAGCTCACTTTGGTCGATGGAAAAACCTACAATGCACTAACAAGCACTTCCTCATTACAAGCATGCTATCTTTGTGGAGCTAAGGCCACACAGATGAATGATATTGATTCAGCAGTTAGTAGATCGGTAAATAAAAATTGCTTCGACTTTGGAATATCGCCCCTACATGCGTGGATTCGCTTTTTTGTATTCCTCCTCCAGGTGTCCTATAGGCTGGATTTTAAAACATGGCGCTCATGGCAAGATGTAAGGGCACTGTTCAGAACAAAAAAAAGAGCGTATACAGGCCGAGTTTAAAGAAAAAACTAGCTTAATAGTGGACAAACCGAGACAGGGTGGTGGAAATTCCAATGATGGGAACACCGCAAGAAGAATTTTTGCCAATCATTGGTTGTCTGCAGACATAACAGGCGTAAACGAACGCATCATAGAGAGATGTGGAGTCATTCTTAAAGCATTATCCTCTGGCTTCGAAATACATGCTCAGGTCTTTGAACAATACGCGTTCCAAACAGCCAGAGATATTGTTAATGAATACCCATGGTATCCGATGCCAGCCTCTGTCAACCAGGTAATCATACATGGTGCACAAATTGTACGCCATGCAATATTGCCTATAGGGCAGCTGACCGAAGAGGCTGCAGAGGCGAAAAATAAAGACGTAAGGTCATTTAGGGAACGGAACACACGCAACGCAAAATGTCCAGGATAGCTACAAACCAAGATTTGTTAAATAGGTTACTATTGAGCTCAGATCTTCTATTAACAATTAGGCGACCATTGCAGCAAGAATCAAATTCCCGTTTGAGTAAAGTAGTTCTAAATCTTCTTCTGTAGATTTTGTGTGAAAATATCGAGAAAATTTTGGAAAATATATATTTTTTTTTTTTATAATACATATTTGAAGAAAGCGTGTTTTATTTATATACATATTGTAATATAACCGAAAAGTAAGACCTTTGACTTTTGACCTCATCTCCCATACTAAAGAAACCACTGTGCATCGTGACAATCAATAAATAAGCGGTGATCAGCCCAGTTGAGGGAAAGATAGCAGCCACTGATAATTTGGTGCCTATCTCCGAGTTGATTTGGGATCGGGCTCGAGATGTCAGCGGAAGCAGCTGAGAATTTATCCACACAGGTACTCCGAACAAAACTTGTGGGTCGAGTCCAATTGTGTAACGTATGTGCTCTGACCTCTGCTTACTACTCGCGTACGCAGCTTGTGTTTCGCTACACAATGAAAGAGTGATGAATGAGCGCTGAATGCCAGTTTCAATGTAGCGGACCGGGTAATATAGTATGGCGCTCATTCCGGAGCCCTGGGTACATCAAGGCCACATCAAAGGACTTCCCACAAAATCATGTAAGTTAATATATAGTAATGAACATGAATATCCTAGGGCAGCACTACTGCTCAATACTAAATTAAACTTTATTCCTCTTTCACAGTTCATCTCGAGGGACGTGGTCACAGCAGTTGTCGAGATACCAACTTCAGGAGGTAGCCACGAGGTAGTAGTTACCTCAGCCCACTTTCCCGGAGAAGCGGATTCATTACCTCCCCAGAGCTAAAACGGCTCATCAACTACTGCAAACGCAGAGGAAAGCACTTCATCATTGGATGCGATGCAAATGCACATCATACGCTATGGGGCAGCACGGATACCAATGCCAGGGGTGAGTACCTCTACGATTTTATATTGTCTAACAATTTAGAGATACTAAATCGAGGTAATTAGCCAACCTTTATGAACATCATTAGACAAGAGGTCTTGGACCTAACACTTGCCAGTATGTTCATAAGTACAAAAATAAGCGGGCGGCATGTATCGAACGAGACTTCCATGTCAGATCACAGACACATCAGGTTCGATATAGATGCCACACTCAACACATGTCAGGAGTACCGAATCCCTAAATTAACTAACTGGGAACTCTATCGACAACACCTTAAGGCTGTAGTTGACTCTCCCGGCGGTAGCATTAGCACGACTGAGGAGCTAGACTCAGCCACTACGCAGCTTCAAACGGCTGTAATGACTTCATTCGAACACAATTGCCCTCTGAAGCAAAAGACTTGCAATCGGCAGGTACCATGGTGGAATAGGGAACTGAGTCTAAAAGGAAAAGAAGTCAGGAAACTATTCAACAGAGCTAAACTCTCTGGCATCTGAGGGGAATACAAAAGGGCTCTAACGGAATATAACACGGAATTAAGGAGATCCAAAAGAAGAACCTGGCGGACCTTCTGCGATGGCATAGATCAATTGCCCGCAGCTTTCAGGCTCCATAAGGTACTTTCGAAGGATCACACGAATGGTATAGGCACACTTCAAAAAGAAGATGGGAACTACACCGAGAGTTGCGAGTAAACAGTCAGGCTCTTATTAGAAACTCACTTTCCCGACTATCTCACTCCAGATCAAGGAATAGTAGCTCCAGACCCGATTGAGGTGGACAAGCACGGAGTCTCTAACAGGAGCAAAAGCCTTGCGGGAAGAATCTTCACTCCTAACAAGGTTAGATGGGCCATTGGCACATTTAAGCCCTTTAAATCTGCTGGAGAAGACGGCATTTTTCCCGCCTTACTACAGCAAGGTGTTGAAGAAATACTCCTTCCACTACAAAAAAATTTTCGAGCCAGTTGCGCTCTAGGGTACGTTCCCCAATGTTGGAGGACACGTCAGGGTGGTATTTATACCTTAAGCAGGAAAAGAGCTAGTTCTCTAGCTAAATCAATCCGACCCATCAGCCTCTCCTCATTCCTGCTTAAGTCCATGGAAAAAATCCTAGACCTACACATTCGAAGTGAAATTCTGATTAAATCACCACTTCATTCTATTCAGTTCACTTATCAAGCTGGCAAGTCTACTGAGACTGCCATTCACACACTAGTCAAAGACCTCGAAAAAGCGCTCGAAGCAAAAGAGGTGGCTTTATGTGCATTTGCGGACATAGAAGGAGCCTTCGATAATACCTCCTTCGATGCAATTAAATCAGCTGCCGAGGATAAAGGCTTTGAGCCCTCCACGGTAAACTGGATAGACTCCATGCTTAGAAGCAGGGGGATAACCACATCTCTAGGGAACTGCTTAATCACGATCACCGCAGCAAAAGGCTGCCCACAAGGAGGAGTTCTCTCTCCACTCTTATGGTCGATCGTGATTGATGATCTGCTAGAGAAGTTGACCAGTTCAGGTTTTAATGTTCAAGGCTACGCGGATGACCTAGTAGTTACAATACGGGGCAAGCATGATCAAGTCATATCCGACCTCATGCAAATAGCCCTCTCCAAAGTCCGCACGTGGTGTCTAAACAAAGGCCTTAGCATAAACCCCAACAAAACGGTTATCGTTAGGAAAGTTTTTCTTATATAATGAACTGTCTTCTCGGTGCCTAATATGGCAAGCTGGCGATACAACGAGGGATCTATTTCATCAGTGAAGACATCCAAAATGGCGTCGGTTAGTATTTATCAAATGTTGTGTTGCGACTGTAGTGGTATCTGTCACCCAAGAAGGGGAAAGCACAAGTGTGCGAAAGCTTTGGGGTCTACCCAAGAAGGTAAACAAAACGTTTCTGGGTGCTCCTCTGGGTTATTTTGGTAATACAGAAATTGCCCTGGGCGATCGAGTTGTCAGGTGCGACTACAATTGATTACCGAGTACTGTGCTATTAAAGTTTGAGATCTGGGCCACAAGTAATTTATTGGGACTTAATCTGATTTAATTTAATGTTATTTCCCATGGTGCCTTTCTAGGTGGCAATTCTCAGATATGATATGGTACTCACCCCAAAACCTTCTAAAACATGCTCTACTTGTGGTCTCCCCGACGAAAACTTAATGCGTTCAGGATGGTAACGAAACAAAAATAACAAATAAACTTGAGTCGATTTTACTTTTGACAAATTTATTCCTTTTCTTCTCTATTCACACTTGTTGTTCGATCGATTTCACTTTCTAGAAGGAGAAGGAATCCGTTCTCCGGCTCTACTATGACGGGGCGATCCTGGAATTCGGCTAATTTTCCATGGTGTAGCTCGTTGGTTTTATCTTCCTTCTATTACAATTTGTACAATTCAAATTCAAATATGAGATTACAAAATTTACTAACTAAAATTAAATTTCGATTTCCATTATTAATTCATAAAATTTCTAATTAATTTATCTGTCATTTCTATTCTACATTTTTCTAAATTTAAGTATGCATACGACTGTATTACTTAACTAATTCATTACTTAACCGTTTTAGGGGACTCTATTAGTATCGACGAGGTACCTAAAGAAACCGTGGCAGAAGGCTACACTTGCCCTGCCTATATTTGAGGACATCACAGGAGATCCAAGCAGGCAGCTGCCCCGGAGTTTAATTAATAGGTAAGCACTTTCATTTTCCTTTCTCGTTGTGTCATTTGAAAAATTCATTTTAGGTGATTCTGCAACAATACTGAAACACTTTTATATAATATTGTCATTATGGTCCGACTTGACTTAAAATCAATATCTTCTTGAATTTAAAGATAGCGACGCCAATTTTGTCATTAATTGATCGATTTAACTTATAATCGATATATCGGATTTATTGGGTTCCAAATTGTACTAAAGAAAAAATAAGTTTTGCTTAAGTATTCGATCTCGGAGGATATGAAATCGTCTATGGCTTGCAAGTTGAGCCCTTCGAAGCAAGAATGGTTTACCAATGACCGAAGTATGATGAAAAAATCTAGAGAATTCAAATGTATGAAGTTTTGCACAATTTTGAATAGCGCAATTATTTTTTCCCGATATATCAACCTTTGTGGCAATCTATGGGCACGTTCATCAGAATTAATAAATAATGTAAGAAAACTGTAAACTTTTTTTCCAAATTTACAATGTTTTAATGGAGCAAGAATAGAATAGAATAGAATTAACATTTATTGAATGTACACAAGATATTGTATCTTATATATAAGTACATTAATAAAAAGGACAAAGTAAGTAGGTATATAGGCATGAAACAAAATAAAAGCGAGCAAAAGAGATGGCATTATTAAAAAATCTATATCCTAAATAAACTAACAACAAACAACAAAAAATAACTTAGACTAGAAAAAAAATGAACAAACAAATGTGAAAGCTCAGCACATAAGGATAAAAAAGTTCAGAATATAAATCGCGAGCTAAAAATAAATAAAAATAACAATACATACTCAACAAAAAGAAACCAAACTTAAATGAAAAATTAAATTAAATTAAAATCCAAAAGAAACAAAAACAAAACAAAAACATGAGCAAAAATTGCAATATAAATAAAAACTATAAAAAGCCCAGTTCATTGCCAAGTCGCAGATGTCGTGACGAACGTATCCGAAAACTGAATAATATTCACCAGAGAAATCGGTATTTTAACAGTGATTTGAACTTATCGAAGGAACCGGCACCTTGAATGGCTACAGGTAGCTTATTCCATGAGCGAGCAGCCTGAACGAAATAAGAGCGCTCTAGAATGGACCTATGGAAACGTGGAATAAGTAGGTTGTTATTTCGAGAAGAATTTAAAAACTGCAATTGATCATAGAGATAACGTGGGGTCCTAGAGTGCATCAGAGTATACAGAGAGACCAGCATCCTCAACGTACGATGGTCATCTAGAGAGCATCCCACCAGATGGGATCTCAGGTGTTGGACGTGACCAAAGCATCGAAGTCCGAAAATGAAACGTATCCAGTCGTTAAAAGCGACGATGAGCCTATGAGAGCATGAGCTATCGAGCTTGGGATATATTAAGCTACCAAAATTAAAATGAGGAAGAAGAAGTGCTTTGACTAGTCTCGTACGCATATCTGTCGATAAAATATCAGCTGATAACCAGAGCTGACGAAGGCCTCCATACGGGTGTTTCCCACTAGGAGATCAGTAGAGCGGGAGGTGATAGTACTCACCTAGACGCACTAAAAGTTGTATGGCAGGGGGGGGGGGGGGGCATATCAACCGTTTAGGAGTTACAGGGTGATTAAGAAAAAAAAGCTAGTTTTTCACAAAACACTTTCTATCTTAAAAACTACAGGGTGTCCGGTCACAGTTAAGAGCTCATTGTATGCAGAACTTCATGGCCTTTCCAACGACTGCTCAATCAGCACCACACTCCTCTCCCATCAAGAATTATTGTTGTCTAAGCTAAAAATTTCGGATTTTCTTTCCTTTTTTTTCAATTTAACCTCTATTAGTTTTGAAAAAAGATCGTTAACATAACATTTTTTTTATAAAACCTGTAAACTGTAGACTCTCTTCTTTAAGTTGACCTATTACACCCACTGTGCTATCTGAAGCCCTTTAAGAGTTATTAGCTCTAAACTTATTCTCAAACCTATTTTCAAACCTATTCTCAATAATAATTTGTTCCCTTAGTACGTCATTTTAAAAAATGTCGTCTAATTTCGTTGTGACCGGAATAGGTGATGAGTTAATAAATGTTTAACGGCTACAGTTAACACACGGGTGTAATATTTTAAATTAAAGCGGAGGGTCAACAGTTTACAGTTTTTATAAAAAAAAAGTTAGGTTAACGATCTTTTTCAAAAATAATAGAGGTTAAATTAAAAAAAAATAGGTAAGAAAATCCGAAATTTTTAGTTTAGACAACCATAATTCTTGATAGAAGAGGGGTGTGGTGCTGATTGAGCAGTTGTTGGAAAGGCCATGAAGCTCTACATACAATGAGCTATGACCGTACGCCCTCTAGTTTTTAAGATATAGTGTGTTTTGTGAAAAACTAGTTTTTTTTCTTAATCACCCTGTAACTCCTAAACGGTTGATATGCCCCCCCCCCCTTCCATACAATTTTTGGCTCGTCTAGGTGAGTACTATCACCTCCCGCTCTATTGACCTCCTAGTGGGAAACACCTTGTATATTTTCCTCAGCATGAGGTTGATGTGGTCACAACAACTCATAGTAGAGTTAGATTTTTGACGCGCTGCACTTTAGAGGGAGTGGAACCATTTAGTATAACCCCAGGAAAGTCATCAATGTATGTATTTGGAGCTGCCAGGATACAACGAGAGTTGATTTCTGATTGACCAATGGTATATTCTATTAAGGTCATCATTTATGCGTGTTAGGCAATCCTCCATCAGTCCAATTGGTCTACGAGATAAAGCTACACATTATCAGCATACAAGTGAATTTGCACGTC
This sequence comes from Dioctria linearis, assembly GCA_963930735.1. Classification (NCBI taxonomy): domain Eukaryota; kingdom Metazoa; phylum Arthropoda; class Insecta; order Diptera; family Asilidae; genus Dioctria; species Dioctria linearis. The sequence goes on along the minus strand of OZ005743.1, from coordinate 165,547,262 downwards.
TTCAACAATATTAGGAAGGTCATTTATAAAAGTACTGAATAATAGAGGTCCCAATATAGAGCCTTGTAGAACTCCACACAGGACGGGTAGAAGGCTAGAGATAACATTATGCACTTTAACTTGCTGACATCTGTCCCATAAAAAGCTATATAGCAATTCGGTAGCTGAAGATGAATAACCAAAGCGAGCAGATAACTTAGACAGTAGAATTTTATGATTTACGCTCTCAAATGCCTTTGAAAAATCGAGCAACACAAGGACGCCTACATGATTATTATCTAGAGCTAATCCCAGAACATTTATTTGAAAAATAATTAAATTGGGCTCTAAAATGTAAAAGTTTAAATAAAATTCTAAAACTCAATTCAAAAGTATCATTTACATTCTTATTATACCCTGATAGAATCTGTTGGGTATTATTTGTTTGCTTCAAAATTTGTAAGCGGGGTATAGGGCTTCTTGAGGCTTGTGAATAACCTTCCCGCCACGGGTTCCTGAGGCGAACTCAGGGAAATCGATTTCATATATCAATCGGAATAGGATCAACTTCGCATGGAATCACCTTATATGTTTCCCTTGCTCGGAAGTCTTCATTTTTAGATCCCCGATTTAAGAAACTCAGGGCAGAATTCTCAGATTATATTAAGACCGGTATTAGGACACAAATAAAAGGAGAAACCATGTTTTCCTCTTCAAACACTACCGAATTTTAGATCCCGTTTAAAAGTGCATTGAATTTTCTTTTCAAGAAACCCATGATGAACACGCACCACACCCAACGCATGCTTGCAACTCGAGCACTACCTCGCTGAGCTTCAAATTGAAATTAATATGGACCATCTTCAGTGGTGGAAATCTCGGGAATAGAAGCTCTCCTAGTTAGCACAGCTATCTGTGTATTACCGAAACTTCTGTAGCGTCCGGAGGAGTATTTTCTGCAGCGGGCGCTATATAGTATCCAACAAGGTAACCATTAGTCGTCGGAAAATATATTGGCAAATGTCCTTTAATTTCAAAATAGGGATTTCTTAAACAAATTACGAGTCCTTTCTTTTTGTGTTATTTTTTTAATGTTAAGAACTAATTTGTTGTTGTGTTCTTATCGACCAATATTTTTCTTAATGGGTTTCATGAGTTTTTTATTCCCTCTAGTCCTTTTGTAAATTATGCCTGATACAACTTCCTTGCTGAAATACTTTCTTGTTTTCGATATGCGTTGAATGCTTGGGTGATCTAATTTATTTTTATTCATATGAATAGGTGAGTAGGTGTCATGATCTGATGCAATGCCAGCGGTTAGGGTCCCGGCCTATTATTCCAAGACTCCCCCCCCCCCTCCAACAACCATTCTAGTAAGGCAACTTATTCACTACCACCGTGGTCCATATCATATCAACTGAGATTGTTTAAAAAAAATGATATATTGCACCTATGATCTTTTGTCAAATTAAAAACTTTTTGGGTCAAATCTTAAAACTATTCATATAACCAAGGAACTGTTAAATCTTGCAAGTATTATAAATAATTTGATCGTAACTATGAAATGAAGATCAAACAAATTCGTAATCTGTTATCCCTAAAATCCCCTATATCGATTTTTAGTCGAATCTGACCATAAGTGATAAAATTCGTCCACCATTTCGAAGCCATCGTATTGATTTTATATAAAGTTCTAAAAGTCTATTTTCATACAAGAATTGTAAATGTGACAAATTTTAGCTGAAAACAAGACAAAAAGGATGTGAAATTAGCGTTAAGAGGTTGAACGTTGTCGCGTTTCAAATCGTACATATAATAAAATATATTTATATATTCTTATCATAACCAAAAGACAAAATAGGTCTATTCTCCGAAAAGCCCTTTAAACTATTTATTATATAACTATTATTTCAACTCACCTCGAATATTATAATTTAACTTTAACACTAAAGAACAGGCCAGTACTACAGTAAAACTTTCATTCTTCGTAGTTCGAATACTTCGAAGCTTCGGCAAAACGTGCATGCTTCGAAGGATACGACTTCGAAGCATCGAATAATTCGACGTTTCGAAACTTCGAACCGTCTGCTTCGAATTCTATCAAGAGCCCGAATCGAAAATAATAACCAGGACAGAATTCAAAGAATGGACTTCACAGAATTTTGGTTTGCTTAAAACAAAAATTACGTTAGCATGACTTAAACACTATTTTATGGTTCTGCTTAATATTCAGAGGGAGACTTGGTAGGCAAGGCAATAACGTTGCAAACCTTTAACCGAGCAATATAGGGACAGAAGTGTTGATTAGCTATACAGCAGAAAGTAGGTCAGCAATAAAGTAGAACCTGATCTTGACTTGAGTTCACGGTGATCAGCTGGCGATTCAGTGGGCCAAAGCTAAGTTCCACTCGAAGCTGGTTATCATAGGGGAACTGCAAATTTTTTGGAGCTTTCCCCACACAGAGATGTTGATCGTAGTTCTATTTTTATGTACTGAATGAAGCTTGGCTGCTCTCGAATGAATGGGCCGAGTGGAACGTATTTGGTTTACTATCTGACGTGCACGTAGTAATTGTGCTTTCAGTTGATTGTGCGATATTAGCCGTATATAACTCAGAGTGACTGCTTTTTGGAGGTTCCACCGATATTATTAGTTATAATCGCGCTGTTCTATAAAACGATTCCGGGGGTGCGCGCTGTTTAAGCCAATCAGTACTCGTGATAGTGTATCTGCGCTCCAGGATCGATGTCCAGCGCAAGTGATTTGTGAATGATGGTGTTGGGATAGTATTTTGATAGTGTTGTGATAGTGTTCCCCAGAGATACGGGGGCTTCGTGGAAGATCAGGGGGACACCAAATATTACAAAGGCAATTAGATAGTCTGCCAGTTTGTTTTCCAAGCAATCTCCACAATTATCGGAGTCGCTGCAGGTAATTAGCAAAAAAAAATTTTTTGTTAATCGCTGAGGTCAAAATGGCAGCCGTTTGGAAAGTAACAATTTTCTATTATTCATATATGTGTTAGTGCGAGCTTCGAAGGGGGTGAAGCTTGAGTGATGCGCGAAAGCTTTGGGACATCCACTTTAGTGCGTTTTTTTTATTCATTTATTTATATTTTGATAGACCAAATAATAAATAGAAAAAGAATTTTATATTTGTAAAAATTTGTATATATTTGTCAGATGTCCTACTATTGTTTCTTGCTTCTTGTGCTGCTGTGATTAAGTGCTATATGTTATATGTGTATAAATAGATGTGTAGCCAACCCAATGGGTGTGGAGTCAAAGGATCTTATTCCGCCGAGAATACTCTTATATTTAACAGGGAACTTGCAATTTTTTTTTCTTGTTTTTCCAAGCCTGGGTCCGGATGGCCTTTTTTTATTCCCATTGAGATCTCGGCATACAAATGCCTTGTACTTGGTACTATCCTGCAGCACTTCGATAAAACTGAATACGTAAGCTACTCACCGCAACCTTGAGTAGTTTGAGCGCAAAAAACTGTGCTATTTTCTCACGAAAAAGAACGAATAAAGGCACTGATGACTTCTTCGGATTCCTCAATAAGACAAAATAAAAACTGCTCATTCACTTTAATTGATTCTTTGCTTGTACACTACTATCTTATTCCCCAGTCACTTTGTAAGAGAGCTGCGGATCATGACAGGACGTTTTTATATGACCGTTCTATCGTAGATGCCGGAAATTATGTTATCCAGTGGGTTCGGTCGTTATTGTTCTAATATGGCTCAATTTTACTTCCTCCAAATTTGAGCTATTCTACAAGACTTGCGTTTCTTATTTTACAATTTCTTTTCTTACAATTTTTTTTCTTATAATAATAAATAACAAATAATCACAAATTCAAGAATAATTAGATCGTTAGAAAATTTTACAATAATTAGCATTTCAATTTTTAAATTAAAATTCATTGTTAATTCATTTTGGCTTTGTCTTTAATTTTCAGGAGTGTTGCTAATTGCTTGGCCAAGGATGCCCTATTCGCCATTCATCTGTTGCGGATCAACCTTGGGCATCTGGAATCTTATATGTAGGTAGGTGAGTTTAAATGGGTGGAGATTTGTTTGGGATTTTGTGTAGTCTGTCTTATTAGCAAATCTCTATGTCGTCTACTAAGGAGCTCTTAACCATTTTAGGGTACATAAAGATACAGAAGTATTACGCTAATGCCACCTGGAACAGCTTCCATACAGTTGCTGCTTTAATACGGATGGTGGATACATCCCATGAGTTCGAAACGGCTCCAAAGGTAAGTTTTCTGCAGTAATAGTGTGGTGCTGTACTTCTGTAATTTCTTCTAAACTGATAGCATCTTTTAAATTTTTTAGCGACTTCGTAACAATATGTTTTTTTATGTTATAAGTAATGCAATACTTGGTTAATTCTACTAAAATTACATTAGCGTAACTTAAGGATTGGTTTGGTTAAAAGGCTCTGTAATATATTTAAGTAAGTACTAACCAATACTCGGTTAATTTCATACTTTATCTTAGCTTATCTATTTCCAGTTGTATATAACAATTTTATCTCAAGAAAAACGTTAAACTGTGCAAATCAACAGAAAATATACTTCCGTAAAAGGTTCAATAGTCAAAATCGATACATAAGAGATCCAGAAAGCATAAAATACAGGGAAAACCTCTGGGCAATTAATAGAGGTAACAGAGGAAAAGAAAAAAAATGTTCATATAAACATAAGGTAAATTAGATATGTGTTAAAGGTGGATTATTTCTCGTCTAAGGAAGACTGAAATTCATTGAAAATACTTTCAATGAATTTCTAAAATGTATTGAGAATGCAGAAAAATCGAACTTTTCGACCCAGCGATCAGGGAGGTCTCATCAGTATGGTTATCTCTAATCCAGCGTTTCTCAAAGTGTGCTCCGCGGAGCCCTGGGGTTCCGCGAGCTACCCCAAAGGCTCCGTGAATTATAAATTGAAATCCGCTAAAAATTAATATATATTAATAAAAACTGAGCTAAAAAATTTAGATTACAGAATTTTTTTAGATTTTTAGCGGTTGAGAAACACTGTCCTCAAGTGTGAAGCGTGTGTGAGTGTGTGCGCGTTGCTAACTTAAGTGGCCTTGAGTCACCCTAATTTTGTTCGTACGCCCGAAAGCGAAAAACGACTTGGACGACTCGGGCTGGAGACGTATCGGGCCGGGCCGGGTACAAATAGTCAAAAGTCGGCCCGTGCAGACCATTGTCTCCACCGTCCGCAGATTGCGCCAAGAGTGGTCTTACAAACTGAAATTAAGTGAAATTTTTATAAAGTGAAGTGGAAGAATATTGAGGTATTTTATTTTATTTATTTCTATACATTACTTATACACGATTAGTTTCTTAAATGCGAGCATGCCGCACATGTGGGTAAATGGTTGGAAGACAATAATGCGGTCTGCCGCGTGGCCGTTTGCAAACAGCTTTTTCTTAGGTTTAGTTTGCATGACTGTTGTCTTCGTTCGTTCTTGCGTTCGCCTGTAAGAAAATTACCGTGTATATACATTATAAAGCGAATTTTTAATTATTTTTTTAATCTGCAAGGTATTAAGGATGGATCGTTGGCTTATCAAAGGAACAGCAAAAGTTGCAGGATCTCAACAATCACCTGGACCGTCTACATCCAAAAACATTGAAACTGAAACAATAGTGGATACTTGCATAAATCCAGAAAAAGAGATATCTGCTGCCACTACGAGCATATTACGTGAACCCGCCACTAAGAAAAGGAAATATGATGAGAGCTACCTGTCTCTTGGTTTTGTAGATGCTAATAATTTGCCTCAATATGTCTTATGCAGCAAGCTTTTTCCAAATAGTTCTATGGTACCCGCTAAAATGCGTCGCCATTTGGAAACCGTACATCCCGAGTTTAAACATAAGAAAGTTGATTATTTTATGCGTAGGCAATGAGAAGGCCACTGAAGCATCATACATTATCAGTTATCGTATTGTATTGGCAGGCGAAGCTCATACAATAGCTGAGACATTGATCAAGCCTTGTGCAGTCGATATCGCTAAATGTATGCTTGATGAAAGGTTGGCAAAAGAAATAACTAATGTGCCACTATCCAATGACACGGTAGCTCGCCGAATTAAGGATTTAGCAGCCAACGTAAAGGCTGAATTGATATCTCGTCTGCAATGTTGTAATTTTTCTCTACAAATGGGCGAAAGCACAGACGTAGCTAGACTTGCAGTCTTGCTTGTATTTGTCCGATATCAGCATCTAAATTTGCTTGAAGAGGATCTACTTTTGTGTGAACCATTGCCAACCAATACAACTGGTGCCGAAATATTTAATATCGTGGATAACTTTTTTAATGCTCATGGTTTAGATTGGAAAAAATGTGTTGATATCTGCACTGATGGTGCAAAGGCAATGGTAGGAAAAACTGCTGGCGCTGTGGCAAAAATCAAGAACATGGCACCAAACTGCACAAATAGCCACTGCATACTTCACCGCCAAGCACTTGCAGTAAAAAAAATGCCATTGTCACTTAAAAAGGTCCTTGACGAGTCTGTAAAGATAATAAATTTCATAAAATCGCGACCATTACAAACACGGCTTTTCAAAATTCTATGCGAAGATATGGGCAGCGTTCATAAAGCTTTACTGCTCCATACCGAAGTACGATGGCTGTCTCGAGGGAAAGTACTTGTTCGACTATTCGAGCTGCGTTCCGAATTGGGCACCTTTTTCATGAAAAACAATATAGATTTACAACAAAAAATGACAGATAAACTATGGTTGTTTCGACTTGGATACCTCGCCGACATTTTTTCAAAGATAAACAATGTGAATATGTCGCTTCAAAGAAAACAAGTAACAGTGTTCACAGCTAATGATAAAATTCAAGCTTTCAAAAAGAAATTGGAATTTTGGATCACTTGCATTCGCTCTCGTGAGCTAGATAGCTTCCCAATACTTAAAGATTTCTGCGATGAAATTAATGGAGACATTGATGCAAATGACCTTACTATGTTGTGTGATGAAATTTGTCAACATTTGGAAGATATTCTAAACTCGGTCAAACAATATTTTCCAGATGAAGAGAATGAAAAGCTTAAAAATTATACATGGATTAGAAACCCATTCATAGTTCAGAAAAGGCCAGACACATTCACAGCTAAGGAGTACGAAATGTTCGTTGACATGATTACAGATTCCTCACTACAAGCCATATTTGAAAAGCTATCTTTGCCAGAATTTTGGTGCGCTTTGAGAGAAGAATTTGCAGATTTATCAATGAAAGCTGTTAAAATACTTCTTCCTTTCGCTACGACTTATCTGTGCGAATCTGGCTTTTCTTCATATGCTGCAACAAAAACCAAATACCGCAACAGACTCGATGCAGAAGCTGATATGAGGATTCAACTGTCCTCTATAAAGCCAGACATAAAAGAACTATGTAAAAATAGGAAACAAGTCCATGCGTCCCACTAACAATGAAGTTTGTTTTTATAATATTTGCAATTATTTGTTGATAAATAAATGATTTTATTGAAGTACAAATAATTTCATTCTTTCTTTTTGTTTATATTTATTTATATAAACTAAAATACTAAAAATAAAATATATTTATATATATATGCACATACATATGCTTATTGAACCAGTGGGGTTCCGTGGAAATTTGTATGCCTTTGAAGGGCTCCACCGCTCAAAAAGTTTGAGAACCGCTGCTCTAATGACTTACCATAGAAGTTCGATGATAGCGTCACTCAATTGCCCATATAAATACTTTTTATCAAAAGCAAGTGTGAATTATATGGTAGCAACAATTTCTCGTTGCAGTGTTACAGTCATAGGAAGCACGCATTTTTTCAATTGTATCATTTTTCATTTTGCAAATCCCACTTCACTTCTTCTCTTTTTATTTCGTTTTGTGTTTTTTTTTTTAATTACAATAAGCCCTTATTTCTACTAATTTCTAAAAAAAAAAATAATTAAATATTAAAACACCTCTTATGCAACCTTCCACTACGAAACCATCGTTTATTATTCTGATAAGTGGTTTGAAATTTATTACAAGAGGATGAAAGCAACTTGTCCCAGAAAATTCTGTAAAAGGTGGAATAAGTAGGTCTAATAGCATACCCTGGGCATGCGAGCTCCGTTTTTTTTCCTTTTCCTTTTTCTTTTTTTTTTAATGCTTCTTACAATAAAAGAGTTACTATGGATTTTTCGGGTGAACTTTAATATTTTCATTTCAACTTTCTTGCAGAATTATTCCTTGAAATTTAATCCCAATGATAGGAATACTACTTTCATCAAGGGTCAGGTGTTTGGATTAAAGTTAAAAGGGTTTGTTTCGAAGTGCCTAATATTTGGACACTTTTGGCATAAGGATTTACAAGAGAGGATGAAAATATATCAAATTACTGACTTTTATATAATTTGTAATGAGGGACATGTCGCAAGGTAAGGCTATATCAACGCAGATTTATGAATCAAGCTGTGTGACCCATTCAATTTCATTTTCATCCTGGAATTTTGCTGTCAATCCGTCTCTGGTTGGATCAACATCAGATCTATTTTATTTTGTATTCTGTCTTGTCAGCATTTTTTTTTTCTAAGACCGAAAACACCAGAGACAGCCATTTGATTGATTGCATGACTTTTACTGGAAGGATAGTCGGGTTAAGGTTAGACTTAGAGCTATTGAAAGCAAACGAAAATTAGACTCCATTGCTTTGTGAGAAATATAGTAAAATCGTACAATAACAATAATAGTAGATGTAGTCCAGGAGGGTACTTAGATGTATTATCAAAAGGAAGTTTCATTGAACACCTATTGGGGGCCAACAAATTTATTGTATTGATCATATGTTTTTGGAAACAGGACAATTCTATTCTATGTACACCAGGAATATGTAAAATTTAAATTACTACCATTACACTGCCGTGTTAATTCACAGTGCCATCTACATGATAACTTGTTCTAAGTTAGATGCGTTTTGCTAGTTCTGTAACGAAATTACATAAATCTAAGCTAGGCACAAGCAAATTCGAATTGTTTAGCGGAAGCCAGGCTATACCGTAACAGAGAGGCCAGTCGCTGAGAGAAGAACACACTATTGATTAACAGCCCAGTAGTGTCTAGTCCTAGTAGCGTGATACTAGCAGTAATTATTCTACACACGGCACCAGTAGCAGAGTTCCTATAAATAGCCGGTTGCCAGTACTGAAATCAGTCAGGTGAGCACCGATCACTCAGTCAGACACAAGGTATTCAATTCAGTCAATCACCGAACGCACAGTTAAGTCACCAGACCGCGCAATTAATCATTCCGATACTGAAAAGTTAACTCCGACCCAGAGGAGTTGAACCCCACCAGAGAACTACCCGTAGACTGTCTCTAAAAGTCAGTCAGCCCCACTGACTTATAACAATGGACTGAGCGTATTGCCATTTTCTTATAGGAAAGAAAGGCACAAGTTTTATAGTTTTCTCTTTCGTCCTATGGCAGAGTTGGGACTACCAACACAAAATATCGCTTACTGAACGTTTTCTTATGCCATTTGATGTTTTTATGTTGGCTACAGCTGCAATCACCGCAGAAAGAATAAGGTAAAGATAATGTTCACCATGCTCCGTCTCTCTTGCTCATACGCAGGATTCAGGTAAGAATAACTTTTGAAAATTAAAGTCGGAGTGAGTTTAATTCCTTATAAGCGATTAAAATAGCACTTGGGCACAAGAAAATATATTTTTTTAATTAAATTCGATTTATGGGTGGGTGTAAAATTTCATCTGAATGGTTGAGTTTTACATGTTTTTTATGTAGTAAACGTTTTAGAGGGTGCTCTAACGGTGATATATAGAAACACAAAATTTGTGCCACATAAAATAGCAAATCGCTCAGTCCATTGTTGTAAGCCAGTGGTCAGCCCCTGATATATTGGTCAGTTTTCTCCCAGCAGCTCGATCGATCACATCTTCCGTCCACTCCTGTACGCCTGAGTCGTGTTGGCTAAATTCAACGGCAAGCGCACGGTATTCGTGTTTGCCTGTGAATTAATAAGCGCACGCGCATATCCCGTTCCCTTACCCTTGTGTTGGCTAATTTAAGGGCACGTGCAAGTTAATCATGTTGGCCCGAGAATTAGTAAACGAACACATCTACTCCGTCCGCGTACCTCCATGTTGGCTAATTCAACGCTGAGCGCAATTTACTCGTATTGGTCAGAAAAGCGGCGAGCGCATCTCCTACCCCTTACCCCGCGTGTTGGACACTTTCACGACAAGCGCACGCTAATCGTTATGGTCAGAAGAGTAACGAGCATAACGAGCACAGGCTCCTACCCCTTACCCCCCCCCCCCCCCGTGTAGCAATAAGTGAGTGTAGAATAAGTATATTGAACAGATTAGATTGGATATCCCAAAGATATTACAAATGGCTTTAGCTGAAAAATGGTTAAAAATGTAGGTACGTCACTTTGAGTTAACACGGCAGTTTAGTCCTGTAGGATTACTTTGTCCACATTACATAAACACTAACTTTGGTGTGCGTAGTGAAGCGCAACATATTCTTGTCCACACGGTTAAAAATTTGAGTTTATTTTTAAAACCCGTAGCAAGTTTTAAGGTATTTTAAGACATCATGGTATTAAAACAAGAAAACGTAAAAGTTTAAAACTTTTTATATTAGTTTCGTCTTAATTTAAAACCTTGCGAATGTCTTAACTTCTCTGTAAACCTGAAAGTTTAAAATTTGGTCTAATTTTCTCTTATTTTTCAATTCATACCGAAAGGGTTTATTTTTAAGTCTCTTCTAGTCTGAATTGCAAACAATCACATTTATATCAAACGATTATTTCCTTAACTTAAAACTCATAAATGTCTCAATTTTTTGTAATCTCAAAAATTTTTAAAATGAGTCCGAAATTGTTCATAGAAAAGAACTAAAACCAACGAAGTTTTATTTTTATAACTTTTTCAACTTAAATAATAAAAACTAACGGGATTGTTGAGATAATGAAACCGAAACGGTTTTAGTACATATTTGTAACAAGTGTGACTTTTGCTAGTAAATTAGTTATTCAGAAGTACGCATCCGTCGAGTAAAGTTGATTTTTTATTTAGCGGTTGCATTTTATTTTTAATGTAAGTATTTTTATTATATTTGTTTATTACATATGAAATAAAATAATATTTTTTTGTTATATTTGTGGAAATTATTTTAGTAGCATTTCGTTTATACTCTTGCGCATTTAATAAATTATCACGACTTACAGCATGATAGTAAAAATTTGTATTTGAAGTGCATAGTATCAGATCAATGTAAGAAAATGTTTGCGACTTATAGCGGTTTATCGAAACAAAATCCAGTCGCTTTTGAACAAAGTAGGTATTGAATTTAAAGACAATTTAAGAAAAACCGTCCAATATCGTAAACATTTAGAAGAGATTTTAAATTTTCCATTTTACTACTATAATCCACAAATTATAAACAGCTATTAAAATTTATGTCAAACTATTATGAATAGATATTTAGTACATGTGTCATATGAAATAATAAATAATTTTTTAATTTTTTTTTATATTTATCTTACTTTCTAGATATTATTTGATTTTGAGCTAATGTATCCAGATAATAGTGACAAAATGATTTTAAATTGACGACGGTATGAAAATGTTATTTTAAAAATTTTAGATGACTCCAAAATGTCTTTACAGGATTGCGAAGGTATAATAAAAATATTATCACAATAAATTTGATTGCTATAAATCTATTTCTTTTCAGTGTTTTAAAATGGAATAATTCAACTAAATCATTTATAGCACTTCTGAAGTTCTTATCTCTAGCTTCTATGGGAAATAAATCTAAATCTAGAGAATTATTTTCTCAAGCCAAGCACAAATTAATTAAATTTTGAAATGTAAGTAATTTAAAAAATAAGAAAATGTTAATTTTGTAAATAACTTTAAATATTTCCATATATCTAGATTAACACTCCCAAAAAAAATCGTTAAAAATACCAAAGGGCAGCCAGTTATATTTGCGATTGGACCGAACGCATTAGCAATTTCATACGATTTAATTTATGTTGACAAAAAATTTATAAAGGTACCAAATAATTGTAATATTATTGAAACAATAGACTTGTTTTTTAAATAATATGAAGTAAATTTGAGAAGATATTCTATATTTTGACAACATTTTACGTACCAAATTGTGCGTATAATTGAAATTCAAAACATATTTTCAAAATATTTCAATAATACCGAAAAAAATTAAACGTTTTTGCGTATCGAAAATGGACTTGTCTGAACAAATTTCAGTGGCAAATAAGAATCCAACTAATGAATTTACAAAACAAAATTCAAAACAATGAAAAAACATTTATTTTGAATTTACATATTTTAACCAGATGTCAAATTAATATGTACATCTATACATGAATCTAAAGCTGAAAAAAATAATAATAACATTGAAACCACATAAATTTTCATTTTTTTTAACTCCCATGTAGAATTTCAGGTAGAAATCTACCACAATTAAAACCATTGAAACAAATATTCTCCAAAACTCAAACTCTACGGCCTCACATTGAAATAACTTTGGTTTAGATTAAACACAAATTTTTTCCAAAATTTAAGCTTCACTGTTTCAAATTCAGAAAATATTTTAGTTTATATTTAAAACCAATGAGTTCTCAATATAATTTATTTAAATTGAAACTGGCCGGTTTAAACCTAAGACAGTTAAAAGTTTTAATTTCAGACTATGTGGAAATATCAATATAAAACTGATTCGTCTTAATAATTTCAAGACTTTGTGTAAGTTTTAATGTTAAACTTTCTCGGAATGGAATTATATACAAACCCAAAAGTCTTAATTTTAGCCCGAATTTTTAACCGTGCATAAGGTTAATTATGAAAAATTGTATTAGAGGATGGTGAATTTGGATTGGTCTATAGTTTATGGCATGTATATTGATCCATAGCTTGCTTATGGCATGTACTAGTCTAGAAAAATGTACTATATACTGTTAGATCCTTTTATTGCCCAAAGATGTACAGAGAGGCTAGTTCTACGGCAACCATGAATTAAATTTAAAACTTACGTTTACTTAAGGAACGAAATAAACTCACTAAAGCAGTTAACGAACAACCATTCAATGTTGAGGCAGTTTTGATACTAACAAGTTATAAAAATAAACTCAATTGAATTATAAAAATTGCAAAGAGAGCATGTACCTACTATAAAAAGAAACTACAAAAATTTCGCATAATCCTTAAGAACTATGGACAACGATAACATATAATAAAAAAAGTGACAAAATGATTACTCAAGTGCGTAATTGAAATGGTATTTTGATTAAGGATCTCGATCACATACCTAGCGAGTTTAAAAACCATTTCTCGAAAATTCTAGTGACTTAGACTGCATAACAGACACAATACCCGTTTCTGAATTCTAGTGCCATTTGCCACCTGTATCACCTGATGAAATTTATCACCATATTAGAGGATTGAAAAATAATAAAACACCAGGGATTAATGGCTATATCGCTAGGACCTTTAAATCAGGGACCGAAAAAAACTGCTATTATTTTTTTGTGAGCGAAAAAACTCTTTCATAAAATTTTCTAGGAAGTAGCGTAGTACAAAAGTGGTCTATGTACAGCACTTAGACTAGCTTGCCTACGTTGAAATCAAGAAAGTTTCGATTTTAATATATAAATCTTATCCTAACTGTTATTGTAAGAAATATTTTTTATATTTCAATTTTAACTGTTAAAAAAAATACTTATATTATTTTACAGCGATATAAAACTCTTTACCAGAGTTTTACATATTTCGTCTATTATAAAAATTAAAAATGAGTTTTATTTTTTTCCTCAAGAAATAAAACTTATCAATGGACGTTCTTTATTTTTGTTGTCATATATTTGTTAGAAGATAGAATTTGTCAATCTTTTTAAACAATTTTGCATAGCAACCGTATGAAACAGTTGCAAGATTGGTTCTATTTTTGAACTTCTATTTACATTTTTTTTAAAACGGCCGTTTACAGTGAAAAACCAAGGCAATATATAGCAACACCAAGAAGGGGTTGCCGATTCCAATTTTTCTTTCCTTAAGAACCTTACTCGGACAGGTTTATTTCTTGAGGAAAAAAATAAAACTTATTTTTAACTGTTAAAAGCTGAGAAAAATGAAAAACTCGAATTATGAGTTTTATTTTTTGAGAAAAAAAAAACTCATTTTTATATGTTAAACCGAGAGAGAAATATAAAACTTAAAATAACACTGTTATTTACTCAGAAGAAAATAAAATTCTCTTTTTAACTATTTCATTAGAAGATAAAATATAAAATATCAATAACAAAGTGTTAAAACCAGACTTTTAAAATATTTTCTTATAACTCTTTCGGTCCCTGCTTTAAATATGTACTAAATACATATCGCATTTATCCCTGCTCCACTATCAATTGCGTAAACAGGGTGACCCCTCAGAAAACCATATATCCAAAATTTATAAATCCAGTTAATCAATATATATTAATTACCAATATTTAAGTGTCCGCCAAGCAAGCAAGAGGAAATACATTGAAAGCATAACGAAATCATTTAATAGTGGCTGCCACATCATCTGGAGTTAGTTGCAGTCGGCTTTGAAGAGGAACAATTGTCAGTAATCATAAGACTTATAAATGATCCTGACATAGTCGAAAGATTTTTAGCTTGTAGTAATTGCTCCACCTCCAGAGATGTGTAAGGATTGGCTAAATTAATTTTGGATACATTGAATTAGCACCATTTTGGTGATGTTCCAATTCTTGCACAGTCTTATGATGGCGTTAGAAGCATGTCTGGTAAAACTCGAGGCCTACAGGCGATTATTTAAGAAATTCCCCATCAAGCAATTTACATCCATTGTTTAGTGCATAAACTAAATCGCGTGGTTGTTAACTCATGCGTCAATATGTTTCACTAGCATAGACGTTTTTTAACGGCCTCGAAGCTTTGTATATTGAATAGAATAGATGTTACCTTCAGTGAGACCAAACAACTTGATTGTTAAGAATTATGATGGCGTCCCTCAGGGCACAGTGCTTGCATCAATTCTATTCTTAAAATATTTTAACGGTCATAATTTGATTCTTTTATTGCTATTGCAGACGATACAGGTTTATTATTCCGTGGCTTGAGTTGGGATGTGACAGTATCACTCGCTAATGAGGGTCTTAAAAGAATTGATTGACTCTAATTGGAGTAAACCGATTTACATGATGTTTGGAATTAAACGTCAACTGCTAAATGTAGAGGAGAAGTCAGATAGTAGCTATATTCGGCAGTGCGTCTCCGAGAATAAATATCTTGGTATTACTACTGATCATAAATTAAAAGACATATTTCGTACGTATCCAAAGAACTTAGAAGAATTATTCACAAGATATCCCTTTTTAGACGTCATCTTAATTTAGTTTATTCACTTTATGCCTATGGTTTATTTTGGTCTCATTCAGTCAATATTAGAAAATAGCATAATTGCTTGGAGAGCGTCATATACAGTAGCACTCCAACCCTTAAAAAACCTACGAAATAAAATAATCATCACTCAAATATCAATATAATAATAATAATTATCTATTCAACAACATTTTTCAACAAACTCCACATATAGTTAATATACTTCATACGTTTTAGAAGAAACAACTTAACCCATTCACTGCCAGACAAATTTAGAGTCTCTTGCCCTGGTTGCCAAGATTTTATTTTAAAGAAAGCACGGAATTCAGCAAAATCTAACAATATTAAGTTAGAGATATAGTATGGAGATGGGATTTACTGTAATTTGAAAATAAAAAAACACTACGAGATAACTCGTAGCTGGCGTCGGTGAATAAAATCCTGTGCTGAGTGCCGCTTTGAGATATCTCGTAGTGTTTTTTTTTTCAATCAACTTTTTCATATTCAAAGATATTTCCTTTTACTTTGCCTTCACTTATTTGTATCTCGTTATTAGCTGAACATAATCCACTTTTTCTTCTAAAATAATGCACAAATCAAAATATTTGTCATCTACGCATTTTGCCCTTCCTTCATTGTTCTTAGAAAAACATTGTAACTATATGACGCTTTTTCGACCTGAATGCACTCCCTCCATTTCCTGCAAGGTACCTAGCATACATTTACACATCAATACATAACTCCTGCCTTCCTAAGCCAGTACAATGTAAGGCATGTCCAAGTAAGTACTCATTACTCATTACTAAAAACTATGGACCCCGGAAAAATTATAATTAAAGAATTATAAGGAAAAAATGTCGAAAAAAGGGGTCAAAATAAAGTAAATTAAAAAAAAAACTATACCATGCAATAGTACTCGCCAATACCTTTCAAAAACGGGGGTAGGGGTGAAAGTAAAAATCACGAAATTTTGATAGGGAAAAAGTCGAAATTTTCGCGGGGGTTGTCGCACTTAAATTGCTATAGAATCTAAACCAAAGGGCCGAATGCCTTTAAACAAGGTGTCAGATATAGAAGAGACCTGTAGGTAGCGCGTAATGTAACTACCATGCCCGTTAGCGTCGTAGAACTGCCGCTAGATGGCGCAAAGTGCGCCTTAAAAATTCTGACAGTTTTATGCTTTTTTAAATAGGTAAATAACACCCTATGTTGTTGTAATTTTGTATAGGTAATCTTGTAGTAAGCAAGCATCCATAAAAAATTCAAAAATTTGATTTATCTGGAATTCGTAGAAGAAAGTTTCCAAATGAAGTTGTTCGATTAAAATTTTGCCCGTGGAAAAAGAATTTTTGCAACGCAAGAGGGAGGAGGTGTGAAATGGGCTCACAAAATCAGAAAATAATCAAAAGGAATTTTTGAAATCGGATTATATTTGGGCGAATTATGTGGTGGGGATGAATTGATACATATGTACAGATATGTAATTTGAAATCTTTGTTTGAACGAAGGTTGCTTAATAAGAAAAAGAAGTACACAGCTCGATAGTACTCGTCAACACCTTTCATATGGTATGCGACATGGCATGGTGGAACTTGCCCCTCGCCGGGGGTACCTACTCCCAATCCCAAAGTATCCCCGAGAAAAAAAAGTGTTCTTGTATAAAAGATAGCTACTAATTAGACGAGTAGAACTGCATACTCAGTTTCCCGATCGGATGCCGCTATACCGAGTTATTATCGAAAAACGATATCCCCCCCCAGGAAGGTGTGATTATAGCAGATAAGGCGGAACACCATACGATAGACTATCACGCCCCACTCCAAATAAACCTTTGAATCATTAAAATCGGTTAATATTTGACCGATTTATGGAGAAACACGTAAAACCAATAAATTGAGGTAAAAATGCACCTTAAAATTTGTACTAAACTTCTGACGAAAAGTATATCTAAAAATGGAAAAAAGTTCTTCTACGAACTGTAGCTATTGGCTGTCCAGTGGTAAAAGTGAAAACCGTTCCTCGATCGGACTTAATTTACGGAAGTTATGAAGGTATGTAGGAAAAATCTAGTACTGCAATAGGGAAATTCTAAATTTAGTAGTAGAGCAAAAGTGTTAATGGGGATCGATAGAGGATGGGTGGAACTGATTTTTAAGACGTTACGTTCCGAAAAATTCCACATACTTACAGGGGTGAGGGGGGCAATTTTAGCATTTTTGTTCTAGTACAATTTGAAATTTGGAAAGCAGTTTTAAAAAGCCCTGATTTTTTCATGAATTTTAAGTATACACATGACTATGCTGTGAGGTGAAAGAGGGAAGTTATGGCGTATCGAGATTTGAAACTAATTAAACTAATTAAAGGATCAAAATGAAAAAATTAAGAGTGAAGATTTTTCTTAAATGCAGTTGAGTTTCATTGGAACCTATCAGTGAAATAAATATTCGCACCCTTGATAAATTGAATTAAACTCACCAAAAGTTTTTCAAAAAGATTTAGATTAGGTTAAATTATATAAAATGCAATTAAATCAGAAAAAGCATAATCTAGAGCAGTGGCTAAATATCCGTACAAAAACTGAAATCTCTATTTATTTTTACTAAAAAGTTTCTTTTGCTACTAGTTGGTTAGAGAATAAAAATTATTCGTCAAAAATCGATTTATTGTTTCCCAAATTATTTAAAAAAAAAACTTTCTCCTGAAAATCTAAGCTTTGACACAAAAACCCGTTCTCAATTTATATCGTCGATAAAGCAAGTATCAAATTTACGCAAATAAACAAAATTCATCTAAATATCTAAAAAAAAATCAACAACCTCATTTTTTTCCCAAAAACTCCAAATCTAATCTATGGACAAAAACTCGGTGGATTAACAAAACGAAATCCTGTAATTTAATACTCTGCATGCAGCATAATATCCACAATAATATATTCCACACACTGATAAGTGTAATGACTGCAAAAATAATCAAAAGTGAATTATTAATAATATTTCAATGCGTCACACTTTAATAGCTATGAGCCGGCTGACTTATGCTTTTATTTCAATTTACTGCGGCGGCAGCAGTGGCGGCGATATGAAGGGGTCAACACAACATACATATACCAGACTGCGTACGGATAAGCCTAACCGAGATAATAACTTCAAAAACAATATTTATTGTATAACAACTAATCCAATTACATTATTATCTGAATGAGGAAGGGATATGCATGTTTTCACTGCTATAAATATACATACATAAGTTCATTCATACATAGTGTGATTCGCCTCTGCTATACCGAGAAATTTAGATTTATTGACACAAACCGAATTAGCGTACCTACATTCGTACTTACATTTATACCAACAAATATTAAAAGCACTGGACTGAAGTGCTTGTTTAATTTTATTGAATACCACACTTCGGATAAATATTATGATGAGATTCACTCGACGTACTCTCAACCAATCTAATTTATCACAAAAATAGTTGGGTAAAATCAATCAAAATGCAAGGCGCATAGATTAAGGAGATTTTATTGAATTATATTCGCTGTGTAAATGAGGGCAGAATAATTATTTCATGGCCGACTGTTTATTGTTTTCAGGATAATAATGAGAGAATAGGTACTATTGCACATAAAGGACTAAATTCACATGACGGACGAATCCATTTATATACTCGTCCGTCAGTGAATTTATCTTGTGAAGTTGGTTTACTTGATAGCAACAGGGGGGAAATAGATGAAATGACAAAAACATCATATTGCTATCTATTTTTCATTCAATATAATACCCTAGACAGACTATCTCCACAATGACTTAATTTTTTATGAAATGGATTGGAATGTGCAGTGTGGCATAAGTATTCTTTCGCAACATTTCGATTCAATTTCAAATGGAGCAAATTTTACTCCATATTAGTAAAATTGTAGTAAAAGTGTCACCTACCGTTATTAAAATAAACTAAATTTATTAAAAAGTGTAAAGATTTTCCAATAAAAGGCGCTTTCGGTCAGCACATTCTCAGTGAGACAAGTGAGATATTCTCGGTGAACTGCCTTGGTTCTATATTGAGCTACAAATATCGAACGCAACCACTGAGCAACCACATTGTGAAATTCGGCAATGCTCATTCAGATACTCTTTCTTAGTAAATCGTGGGGTACCCCAGGGCTCCTTTCTGGGTCTATTATTGATTGCCTTATACATTAACGATCTACTTTGGTAGACCCATGGGTTTAATGGATGACTGCGTTGAACGTATTAACTTGAATTTAGTGAAAGTCTACATAACTGGTCCCTAGATAATAATCTCACATTGAATCCTAATAAATCTAAGTGTCTAGTTTTTACTGTGAGTTCTATAGATGCTTATGATGATTTTCCACCCGTATTACTGAATGGTGTCACTTTGAGATATGAATGTAAAGCTTCCAACGTAGGAGTGGTGCTTGAAACACAAATCAAATATTGTGAATATGTCACCATTATTCTTCGAACGGTCTATGTTGTACTCCGAAAACTCTGGCTGTCTGCTGGCATTCTGAATACTGAGAGCCTGTCCGAATCCAAGTCGTCATCTTCGTCTTCGTCTTGTTATTACAGCTAGTGACATAACATCGAGTCGAGCTCTATCCACCGAGCTTTTCTAGTTTGTTGAGACATCTAATAACATCATATAAGCTAATTTGCCGCCATCCGACTACAACTTGTTCCTGCACATGAAGCTCGAGCTATGAGGCAATCGCTATGGTTCTGACCATGAGGTGAAAAATGCTACGGAGTCGTGGCTATCGTCACTGGCGGGAAGATGGTATAGAAAAGCTGGTCACCCGCTACGAAAAGTGTTTGAACATTGGCGGAAACTATATACAAAAATAGTTTAAGGTATTCTCTTTCATGTAAAAAAATTGGCTTGAAAAATATTGCTTTACTAGTTTTTGTTTTTTTCAAAACGGTACTTAATTTACGAATACACGTATAAGCCATATTGATGCATTTAATGAGATGTGCTCAAATTGTCATGAATCGGATATAATTTTCGCTTTAGGAGACTTTAACTTGAGTCGGATCGTGTGAAATTTGATGGAGGATGATAAATGTTTGCTGCCTTCTAATGTAACTTCGGATTTAGAGGCTTACTTTATGGATTCAGTCATATAGCTTCACTTAGTTCAAATTAATGATGTCGCAAATTTATTTGATTTCTAGATTTAATTTTTATTGTTACAAATGTATGCGGTATAATTGTAATTCTTTAAAATTTACTTTTTATAGACCTGATTTTATTGGTATGAATAATTATTTAGAAGAAATTAATTGGCCCAATATTTTCGCAGGTTTAAATTTATCAGATATCATTTTAAAATTCTTAGACATACTTTATTAGTTCAATCATAGACATCCTATGTGATTCTCTAAAGCCATGATAAAGCTAAAAAATTCCAAAAACAAAGCATACAGAAAGTATAAAAAAAAGTAATGTGGAAGCAGATTATATGAATTTCAAGCGGTTACATAGAGAAGTTGAATTCCTTGATCGTTTTCTTTTTAAACAACATAAATTCGATGGAATCCAATATTAAGCAGAATAACAAAATACTCTGGTCGTTTCCCAATAGTAAAAAATCAACAACCGGGCTCCCTAGGATAATGCGTTATGAAAACGTAGATTCTGCGGACACACAATCCACATGTGATTTTTGAACGTTTATTTGAAAACGCATTTGATAACTCCTAAATTCTTCCAGCTGTGAGATCAATTCGACATTGCATTTAGGATAGTTAGTTATGGACGACGATGATGTAGTATACGTTGCATATCGGAGGTGAATGAGGCTCGTACTGCTCTGACTCCTTACAAATGCAAAGTAAGTCATTTGGTTGCTTGCGTCAGTCTCTGCTGCTGAAATACGATATACTATATGGAAATGAGGTTATGAGGGCCTTTGAGGTGTTGGATTTGGGGGGTAATATTTGATAAGGAACTTAATTTTCGTAAATTTTAAGACTGCATAGCTGCCAAAGCTAGCAGAAACCTTTGATATCTACGTCGTAGCTCTCAGGACTTTACGGACCCATTTACCTTTAAATCTCAAGATTGGAGGAGTCTATTTATTTATTTATTTATTTATTTATTTATTTTAATTGTCTACACATTACAATATCTTACAGACCTGCAGTTAATGTATAAATTAATTCTAAGATGAGTTAACACTTCTATAATTATCGAAAATACAGGATTAAAAACTATCTCTTAGCATGGAAGTATCGACAATAGATGAAAATTTATTAAACATTGAGGAATAATTTGAAATAGGCTCGTGATTACCATAATTTGTTCTGTGATGAGGAATATACAGCAAGCACCTAGAGCGAATTGGCCCTTCGGGAGCATATATACTAATCAATGATAATAACTCTGGCGAGTTAATTCTGTAATCCAAAATATCTTTAACAAAAGTCGCATAGTTAACCTCCCGTCGTAACCCAAGAAACAATTTTTTTTATATAGTAGTAACCGTAAAGTTTCCATTACCAAATTATATAACTTGAGTTATATAGACTGGTACTCGAAACGTCTGTGTAACCACTATAAACCCCTTATAGAGCTTAAATGGAGGATTATATAAAGGTTACCGTGACTTGATTTAGGTAACGTTATATAACTAATTAAATTTTTATAAAATGAGTAACCAAAATATTTTGGTTACTTTAATATAACTTCTTATATAACCCTTATATAACCCAAGGTGCTCTCGATTAATTTATTTTGGTCACAGCAGTGGTTGCGGTAATGTTTCGGTTACCTTTATAAACTTTGTTTATAATGGTGATGGTAACGTTTCCACAACGTTTGGAATTCTCAGAATGATTACTTTCAGTGATTGAAATGTTAGGGAAATTATTTTTCGTTACCTTTATAAAACAATAATATGCAAATATTTACGAAACCTATCTTGACATAGAATTTCGATTTCTTTTTATTGTTTTTTTATAATGTAAGGGTTTAATATTTTCACATTTTAGAAGTACAATTTTGCGGCATATATATGGTGAAATTCAGCTGCAATTGAAATTTTACAGTGAATATCATCATAGATACTTCCAAAAAATACAGACCGCTCCAAAAATAAGCAATATTTAATAATTTTAATTAAACATGACAAAATTTAAAATTTTCACTTATGTGACATTAATTCAGAAAAATTACATAACATACTTTAGAAATGTTATGTACATAGAAAGATGTATTTTCTTCATATAAAAATAAAACGGAGGCCATATATCTGCAATTTAAAAATTGACTTAACCGACATTTTCTTTTTAATCTGTAATGGACAAATTGAAAAATGGCGACTTGTACTTAAATGAACAAATTACCATTATAAAACTTAAGTAGTTTTGTATAAACTGAATGACCCTTATAAAACTTCTAGAATTATTATATAAACTAAAGGCACTACCATGCTTCGAAAATGGTCCTTATATACCCTTTATGTAACGTTTGGTAATGTTATATATCTTAATTATAGTCACAAAAAACAGACGTTAGTGTTCTTATATACCCTTTGGTTATATTATGTTATATAAATAAAACAGTTTTATAATGGCTCCATTCGACACTCAAAGTATTTTGTTTTTATAACGATCACCGTAGTTACTAAAGAGCCACCAAACAATTTTACGATATTTTATAGTGGGTATATGTATTACCGAAAGTTCCCAATTTTTATTAAAGTCACCTAAATTACTGAAAGTTGTCGAGTTATATAAGGGTAACCACGGATACCGCAATAAACACTTATAACCAATAAGTTTATAACGTGGTGATCCTTCTAGTAATGGTTACTCTAAGTTATATAGACCAGTGATTGAAACATTTCCATCACCAACTTATAAAACCTTTAGTAACTTACTTCCACGATAACCATTAGTAACCTAAAAAACTCTAATATAACTACATCACCAATTGGTAATATTATAAATCTATTATATAACCACTGAAATTCTTATATAACCGAGTAACCATTATATACCCCTAATAAAACTACCCATCACCTTCAGTCACCAAAAATTGGAAAAATTGTTACTTGGGAATTCCAATTGAGATAAACCCAACAGTAAACATCTTACAGAATATGAAGGCAAATTATCATATCGGTAGTTACATTTATAAAGCGCAAATCAAGTGAAGCTTTTCTGTATTGATTCAAGACGATCAATATGAACTTTGTAATAGGGGCACCAAACGACACTTGAATATTCTAAAATAGACCTTACCAAAGCGAAGTAGAGAACTTTAAGAGTGTGAACATCTCTGAAGTCTTTAGAATTACGCTTAATTGAACTTAGGCATCTATACGAGCCTTACAAACTATTAACTCAACATGTGGAATGAAGCTTGATTTAATATCATGTATAATAAATACCCAAGTCATTAATTTCAAAAACCCTAGGAAGAGTACTGTTATTTAAAAGATAATTAAAAATTATTGGATTGGATAAACGATGAAATGTCATAGTTTTACATTTACCAATGTTTAAGTGAAAATTGTTTATAGAACACCAATCAGAGAGACCATTAAGATCACGTTGAATGAGTGCGCAATCATCCACAGAATTGACTTTTAAAAACAATTTCAAGTCATCAGCAAACAGCAAACATCTAGTAAACTTGAAACTTTCTACTATATCGTTAATAAAAAGCAAGAAGAGCAGAGGACCTAAGTGGCTACCTTGAGGCATGCCAGAGCAAGCGTATATCTCTCTGGAGAGGATCCTACCAATGTTTGACGAATTGTAAACGATCAGTCAGATAGGATTCAATCCATTTTAAAAAAAATGAGTGAAAGCCAAGTTTACAAGTTTACATAAAAGAAGAGAAATATTAATTCTATCAAATGCTTTAGAGAAATCCGTGTAAATAACATCAACTTGAAATGAAAATCTTCAATAGCATTAATAGCGTAATGTGAAAAAGAAGTAAGATTAGTTACACATGATCGACCAGGAATAAAACCATGCTGTTCCAATGAAATAATTGCTTTGATTAAAAATGTAACTTTAGAATGAATCAACGAGTCAAGAATTTTAGGAATTGTATTCATAGCAGAGACACCTCTATAATTTTTGATGTCATCCTTTTGCCCAGATTTAAATATCGGTGTAATGAAGGAGACTGCCAAGGTATCAGCGCAATTTTTCATTAGAGAAGTGCATAAAAAGTCAGTGTCAGACTTGGTATTAGAATTTAAGTTTCTTAAGCACTGCAGTACGTCGCTGGTAGACAAAGAGACAACACCAATGTCAAGAGAAGACGGAGGCGTAAAATCATTAACACTAAGATAAACAGAGGAGTCATCACTGTACACGGATTCGAAATATTCAGCAAACAAGTCACAACTAGATTCTAAATTAAAGGCCTTTTTGTTGTCATATTGCAACATTTTCGGAAGACCTGTAGAATTACGTTTAGTATTTATAAATCACCAAAATGCCTTGCTATTGGATTTAATACTGCACTCCACAGACCAAACGTATTGATTATACATAAATCTAAGTAGGAAGTTATATTCACGCCTAAGCTGACAGTACCTTATTCTATCGGAAAGATTGCCAGATTTTTTAAAAGCTTTATGCGCCTTAGATTTAGCATTTTTAAATTTAATAACCTTTTTGTTAAACCATTTTGGATGCTTATTGGATGAGATTCTCTTAGTAGGAACATGTTTTTTAATGCCTTCATGAATCACGTCCAGGAACCTACTATACATTTGATGTAAATCATCAGAGTATATCGAATTCCATTCATATTTTGAAAGGAAGTTATTAAGATTATGGTAATCAGCCTTAATATTAATGTTAAGAGTAGGGGCGACTAGGACTCCAGGACCTTGCGGACACCGCGACCATAGTTGATCTATTGTGCCTTCCCCTATAGTGATTAGGCAGCATCGAGTCTTCTAACGAGCTCGATTATTGCTTTCGGAGTTAGATTGGAGACATTATCTGGAGAGATAAGTTCTCTTCCAGTAATTTGCATCCTTAGACCTGCAAGTGCTGGGCACTCGCATATAACGTGCATCGAGGTTTCATCTTCCTCTTCGCACAGTCGCATTTGCCTATCTTCTTCAGGAAGTGACGGAAGGGACCATGACCAGTGACTGCGTTAGCAAATAGTCTGAGCGACTGTCTGCTAAGTCCAATAAGTTGACGCGACAGGAAATGAGAAGGATTGAAGAATTTCTTCGCCTGCCTCATACCGGGCGCGCTACGCCAAAGGAGATCCAGTTGCCTGTTTTCCCACTTAAGCTGTTCCCCCTTAAAGTGGCTTTTTGGTAGGCCAAATGTCGGATAGGGACCAATATACGGACAATCAGCTCCGGTTTTAGCCAGTTCATCCGCTTTTTCATTACCATCCACTCCTTCGTGTCCAGGGACCCAAACCAAGGTTACTTGGTTGACCCTAGACAGTAGTTGGAGTTTCGAGTAGCAGCTCCAAACTAATTTCGACTCACAAGGCTTGAGAGGAAAGAGCTAGGAGCGCAGTTTGGCTGTCTGAACAAATGTAGATGTTGCAGTTCTTACAGCCCTTATTTAAGCTTTCCTGAGCTCCAATCTCTATAGCATAGGCTTCCGCCTGGAAAATGGAATGTGAGACACCAAGCGGAATGGATAGTTCCACTTCTGCGCCTGTTTTCCCGTCCTTCCGGGATCCGTCAGTATACCAGACTTGGGCCCGTTGCGGGAGCTGGAGTCCTATGTCTAGTATCTGGCTTCTTTCATTAATGGTTACCTTGTAACCTCTTTCAAAAGAGAATCTCTTGGCCATAGTATCTTCTGGAGCTTCTAGGTCGTTAATGTTAACCTGCTCGAAGATACTGAGATGACCCACCCTGGAGGAGGTGCAATTATCTGACCTTTTCTTTCGAAGCACACTGGCTGCAGCTTCCCTCTGAATAAAGAGATAGAGAGGCTATAAGCCAAGAATGGCTTCAAGTGCTCGTTGAGGACACGATGTAAAGGCGCCAGTGGCGCCTAAACATGCCATCCTTTGCACCTTGTCAAGGGTTCTTCTGGTGGTTGCCTGCAATGTTTTAGGCCACCACACATTTGCCCCATAAGAAAGTATGGGTCTGACTATGCCCCGGAAAATCCATAGGGTCATTTTGGGGTTCAGACCCCACTTTTTCCCGAAAAGCCTGTGGCAAGAGCTGAATGCCCATATGGCTTTGTTTGTTATCATTTCCAGGTGGGGATTCCAGGTAAGCTTGCTGTCTAGGATTATTCCAGATATTTTGCTTCTTTGGAATATTCTATTGCAATTCCATTTAACTTAGGAGGTGGAATCTGAAGGCTCCTTTTCCTTATATTTTCCTATATATTTTTCCTTATATTCAAAAATATCTGCTTCATTACAGTGAAAACAAAATTCATAAACAGAAATGGAAAGATTAACAGCTTTATGATGAAAATCAATAGGCGTTAAAGGAGTACTAACTTTATGAACTTCAAATTTTAATTCGTTACTTATAAATATTAGATCTAACAGTTTACTAAACATATATGTTATTGAATTCGATTGAATTAAATCTATTCCTACCAAATTATCTACAACGTAACATTCTACTTCAGATGTGACATTTTTTGGTATTAACATAGATTCCTCTATTTAAAGAATGCTCACAGAATATGATTTTAATAAAAATCCGTTGGCAAGGACTTTGCCCGCAATATCTAGCTAGGTGCCTTTTTATAGGTCTCGAATCGCTCCAAACAAGTAAAGAAATAGCGGAAATTTTATTATTATGTATGCACCGGAAAGAAATATTCGTTCTCGGCAGCTGCTTTATATCCCACAACATAGAACCAACTATAATTTTAGTAGATTACGAAGTCATTGATTAAATTCAACCAGTACTACGAGTCCTTAGATCTAAATAACAGTAGGGTTATTTTTAAATCAAAACTTAAAGAAGTTTTAAGATTAAAGTTTGTAGTTTAACTCACATAATACATTTATTATAATTATTTTTTGTTATCTTATGTAATGTAAATTGTTCAATAAGGATTTAATTTTGTTCTACCTAGTCTGTAAGAGAGATTCGTTTGTAGTGGGTAATAATAATAAATAAAATAAATTAATTTATTTACTAAATCCAATGATTTTAAGTAATTATCACAGATTTTATAACCTTTAGTGCATTAATGTATATATTATTACTTACTATTACTATTATAACTATTATTGTTTAGTCTACATACGAACAATTTTATTCGCAGTTCTTGCTCAGACAGTTCATTACTTGAAAGTTATATTACGTCAAGGTTGAGAGCAATCTATCACCAATAAATCCTCCAGTAAAAATATTATTATTTCTTGTAGGAATTATTCCATTTCAAATTGTAACGCTCACATCCCTACAAATAAAAAGAAGGATCCACAAAGAATCATCTTCGTTCATAAAATTGAACACAGTTATCTGATCACCAATTACTTTCGAACTCCCCTGACATCAGCATGTCCAAAACGTTCAATACAGGAGAGTCTAGTCTGAAAGCATCCTCCACCAGAGTCTAATCTGTTTCCTATCCTTTGAACTAGAGTACAATTCTGTTTATTCTTTCATATAGAAGCTTAATTCTATTAATGTTGAAATTTAATATTCCAAGTTCCCAGAAAATCTAATATAAGCCCCCTATTCGTGTAACAGAAGTGTAATTCTGCGTACACGCTTCAGCACGTTGTGACAGAAGTGTAATTCTGCGCGCACGTTCTAACATTCACTGTAACGGCAGTATAATTCTGCTTACACGCCTCAGCAGGCGCGTATACAGGGGTCATGATGACACCCCCCCTCCACCAAGCGAAGCGCGCCACCTAACATTCGCGGTGATGTGAGTAGTAATAGTGGATTGGGTATAATAGTCATTCACTCGTAGCTCTTTTCTTCCTTTTCTTTTAAACGTGTACAATTATTTTAAGATTTTCTTGCATTTTTATATAGTGTCGAAAAGTCATCTATCATACCTAATACAGGATAGTAAGTAATTTTGGAATGACTATTTATTTTATCACGATTTTACCATTTGTATTTAAACACCTCGAAATATTCATCCAAACCATGTATTTTGTGTCAAATACTGGGTGTCTTGTATATCATAAATTATTTCATGATTTGACACTTCATAAATTTTCTCATCAAAATTCATTGTTTTGAAAATGACGCGCGTCTTACAACCTTGACAAAAATAAATGTCACAACAGTTTCATTCGTTTGATTTTGTGGCGACGACGGCAAAATTAGAAATTGATCAATCCCGACGGCAACTTCGTCCACCGCTGACCGTCACCTGTCGAAATTTGGGCATTCGCATAAGACGCTCTGTGCTTTTAGAAGCTTGACAGCGGCATTTTTTCGTAGTTTGCCGTTGCCCGTCGCAATTTTATTTAAGCCTTGACTTAATAAATTTTGTTTTACGGTTCTTCCATCTTCCCAGATTCTTACCAACGAAAATCCCTCATTTTGGACATAAAACTCCCTTAAAATCCCTTAATACCATATTTCAAAGAAATCTTTTAAAATACCTTAAGAATGGGTTTGTAAAGTGACATAATCAATTTCGCACAAAATCATTTATTTCAGAACGAAATTATCACATTGAATAAGTCTATGGTAAATAAAAAAGTAACAAGAATAAGTAAATAAATATTTTTCGCATTTGAGTAAAAGCCTTCACTTTTTGGGACACTCATAATTTTTAAATTTTGTTTATGCATTTTTCTGGTAGAATGTCTTTCTAGTTCAGATGTTCCACAAATAAGAATTTTATTGCAAGCCTATAAATTATTTGAAGATTTGAATGACAAACAAATTTCAAAACCGCAAACCTTTTATTTAGCTTTTTTTCGGTCATTGTGCTTTTGAATCCAGGCTTTATATTTACTTTAGTTTTCCAACCAGCAATCGGAAAATTTCTTGACATATTTTTTGATTTCAACTATCCTTTAATGAAGAAATATGTCATATTAATATCTAATGTTTCTTCCACTATTTACTATCTTTCTACTTTACTAATTTATTTCCAATACAAGATATTCCTCAAAATAGACCAATGGGAAACTAAGCACACGTACACCGCAGCGCATTGGGCTTATTATTACGTAACAAATATAACATAGTGGCAGTACACAAGTCCCTCACAATCAAATAAAAACAGTCACTCGGCTCAGAAAATATTTTGTACATGTGATATTAATAACGAAAATAATCTAAATTTGCTTCCTCAGTCAAAATCCCTTAATTTGAAAGTTTTGTGTCTCAACCGAACTTTCAAGGAAAAATCCCTTAAAAAAGAGTTTAATCCCTCAGTTCTGGGAACACTGAAAAACCCTAGTTCCATGCAATCAACGTCTAGCCACCCGATGATTTTTCATAGCGACACTGATTCAAGAGTTGTTCAAAATTTTAACGTTCATAGCATTAAATTTTTCTTAGAAATACACTTGCAAATTGGACTTAAGAATTTGAGCCGACAACGGTCTCTAAACGAATTGATGCAGTGATTCTGGTGGCTCACTCTTTTCGGACAGGGGCACAAGCATCAGTTTTCTTAGAAAGATCTGAACATTTTTCTTTAGATTTTTCATGCACTATTGGTGGCGGACAATGATTCCAAAGAGTTATGTTGATTCAGGTGCCTTGGCTGATCTGGGTCGCTAAAGATATTTATAAGCGTTGGCAAGCATACATTTTGTTCTTAGTAATTTACTTAAACATTTTTCTTTCGAATTTTTATACGCTGTTGGTTGGTGAAAACGTTCAGTTGGATTTATTAAAATTGATTCTACAATTTTTACGGCAAGACTATAAAAATAAAAACCATTCGCTTTCCTCTGCGGTGGTTGCCGTTGCTTTGCTTGTAATTTCGTATTTAATTCAAGTAGTGCTGTTTAATTTAACTTCACGTTTACTTTTAATTTATAGGAGAAGAATAAACTTGCTACAGCAGTTAACGATGGAGGTAGAAATAGTAGCGAAAGTGGAAAGCAAAAGACTGATAAGACCATTGATAACTATTTTCAGAAGAAAGCAAGATCAGCTAAGTTCCCATCAAAAGATATAGTCAGTGACATATCATGCATTTCTACTCCTATTCCTTTGAATTTGATTCAAGGTACAAGCTCTAACTCTCCGTCATTTACTTTACCCGTGACAGAATCTGTTGCGTCACAACTATTTCTACAATCTTTGCACGAGAAAGAAAATCTGAATATGAGACCTTAATGTCTGCCCACTCTGAGATCGACATTGATGTGGATAATATTATCGACAGGTTTTCCAAATCAAACCAAAAATTGGGTTTTGTGATATCTAACTTAAATATGATAAAAAAAAAAATTAAATGCGACTACTTCCAACTTTTTTCTCCCCTCGAACATTTTAGGTGTGACCCCCCCCCCCCCTCGCAGGCTAAAGGTCTGGATACGCGCCTGCGCCTCAGCACGTTGTAGCGAGGGT
The DNA here is from genome assembly GCA_963930735.1 of Dioctria linearis. Lineage (NCBI taxonomy): Eukaryota > Metazoa > Arthropoda > Insecta > Diptera > Asilidae > Dioctria > Dioctria linearis. Next base: position 165,516,320 of record OZ005743.1, on the reverse strand, counting down.
TTAATTCTGCCTACGCATTTCAACATTCGCTGTAACAGAAGTATAATTCCGCTTACACGCTTCAGTACGTTGCAGTCGAAGTATAATTCAGCTACATCGGCGCTCTTACTCTCAGAAAATCTTATTTTGCATTTAATTTGTGAAAGTTTAATTCCAATGAACTAAAATTATTCTCTTTTCCTTTTATTACAGAAATAGGGAGAACAATCAACAGCGCCCTGTTTGGATTTTTTATTGAATTTCTTTTACTTATTTTTATTAGTATAGTTTTAGTAGATTTTAAGTTTTATAATTGAATTGTGATATTTAGGTTAGGATACTTGAACGATTAATAAAATTTATATTTGATCTAAAAATAAAGCTGAATTGTCCTTTTAAAACCGGCACCCCCCCCCCCCCCCCCTTACGCTTGAGATTAGATCTCACAATTATTATCAAAGGAAAGTGAAGAAGGGAAAGAATTCTGATAGATTCAATAAATAGTACGCAGCAAAAGGTAACCTCATTAATCTCAGCATAAAATTTAAAAAGAAAAAATTTTAAAAAGTTTTAATTCTTTTCGCATTGAGCCCCAAATATGAATACAAGCCACCAAAAGTAATAGCATCACTTGCATAATAAAATTCGTCGAAGTTCAAGTCATGGTGACCTTGATAACAAATATTAACCGGCTGATTACAAAATACAAATCGCAAAAAAGTATAACCATATTTCATAAAAAACAAAACACCCCCACGAAAAACCACCTCATGCAAGAATATAGCTTTCAATTTCATGTATATTTTCGCGTGAGAATCAACCATATGTGTACAAAATCCACATCAGTTCGTCACAAATTTCGACCACCACCAATACACAATCATAGCTTAGCAATAGAAAAATATTGAAAAGTGAAAGCATACAGTTTTCATAGCACACATAACTTCCTTGAACGGTATAGTTTTACACCAGTTACCTGCTTAAACTTCATTTAAAATCCATTAAAATCCAATCAGTCAAACATACATACATACATATATCAGTTAGAGTCTAGTAAATATGCAGGTAATCCTGAATTCTTTCAAAAATATTTTTTATCGTCACGGGCCAGTTCCGACGAGTTACTACCTTTTCGAAGCTTTGTTCGTAAAGTATAAAGCTTACCTAAATAGCTTAGGCGCTCTCTAAAATGACACTAACAAAATAGAAGTTGTAACGTAAATCTCTCTCTTATTATTATATCCAGAATTGATGGAACTTTACACTCAAAGCTTACAAAAATTCTTGAATATTTGGGATTAAGCTCGTAGACTGGATAATTTTCCAATATCGAAAGAATTCACGATTCCATATGAAGCTTTTCAATGTGAGAGAAAAAGAAAAAAACTATATTTCCGCTGAATGGAAATTAATACACGAACCTGGAAATTCCTACTCTCCAGACAATTAGCTGAATTCCCCTCATGGATTGGACATGAATGTGTAAAAGGCTTGTAAGCTTCGAAGCTTATATCCTTTCGCAAAAAGCTTTTGAGCTTATTCCCAGGTCCTGAATATTATCGCAGGCTACCATGCAGGGATGTTCGTTTCGTCGGTCCTTGTCTTACAGAAATTTAAGGTTTCTAATAATAATTAAAAATTGAATTGAGCAATTTTCGGGTTGGTGAGATTTTCGTGTACGTACACGTTTTTTTTTTCTTTTCTTAAGTTCCCTAAGTTCTTCTGTTGAAATTTATGTATGGAACGCAAAGTTTCGTGAATTAATAAAAAGCAAAGATGTACGAGGTTCACTCTTGGAGACTTGTCTTTTGGGGCTTTGTCGAAATTTATGATATTTAGTTTGATTAATGTTCACCCACCATACTACTTCATTTCAAGAAGTTTGTTAAAGGGAAGGAGATTTTATATTGAATTGCATACATTCTGGTTACGACCGTTATTTAAAAGTCTGTTTTTTTTTCTTTAAACTATTATTCTATTTTAGATTATTACTAATGATCATTATCAGGACACCATATTCAGACCATTCTATACACATAAATAAAAATCACATTTTTTGATAGAACAAGAATAAAAAAAAAAGATATTTTTTATTGCTGCGTGATATTATAAAAAACTTGAATGAGAATCATTTTAGCTTTTTCCTTATATCTACTTTGTCTGAAAAGTTTTTGAGAGATTAACTGTGTTCTTTGGCGCTAATCCAAATTAAAGTGCTTTTCTCATTTATATGTATTTTATCAAAACAAGATGATGACGAAGAACACCCCTATAGCCAATAATAGGGGAAAGAAGTTAATAAGACACAGATAAGAAGTCAATAATATTTATGGATTGCATGCTTCAGTTCACCTGTTTGAGCATTTTATCTAGGGGAACCCACCCAAAATGTGGAGGACTACGAAAGCTTTCTCCTCTTTTAACATTTCATTTTCATTTCATTTTCATTTATTATATAAGCAACTCTACACAAGTAAGAATAAATTCTTTAAATTATGTGTAGGAAATACGATGTATAATTCATTATATATATATATATACATTATAGGCTATAAACAAGCTAAAAATTAGCATTATAAAAATATAGAAAATAAAGTATAATTCACTATATGTAAGTATTAGTTATCTAGGCTCTAAATAGGCAAAAAGGCATTTTATATAAAAAAAAAGAACAATAGAAAGTATAATTCATTATATGGATTAACATTATAACAAATAATAGAACCATAAAAATACATACTATGACTAGTTACAAACTGCTATAATAATTGAAAATTTTAGTTTTGAAACTCTTGCACTCGTGCTGTCTGCGTATTTGAAGAGGAAGGGAATTCCATAGCCTGACAGCCTGCACGAAGAATTGCCTTTGAGAAGCTACAAATGAATATCTCGGTACTAGTAGTATTAAGGATCGTTCAGATTGAGCAGTGGTGACTTTATCAAAAAGGTATCGAGGAGCTGATCCAATTAGTATGTTATTCAAAAAAATTACATGACGGTACAGAAAATAAAACATAAATGGAAGACCCAACAATTGGTTTGAGTATGGAGAGACGTGATCGTAACGTCTAAGATCATTAACAAAGCGCGTGATGGAGTTTACAGCAACATTCAGTTTACGGGTTGAATAAGAATCAAGATGCCCATAAATCTCACAACCATAGCCAATAATAGGAAAAAGTAGTACTTTAGCCAATCTTAGGCGGGTATTTAACGGCAAACAAGATGATGATATTACTAAGCGCCGTAGAGCTCCATATACTTTCCCAACAACGTTGTCAACATGACTAGACCAGGCGAAGTCCTTATTAAATATTATACCCAGATTATTTATCTGATCACAAAATTGGATAGTAGTGTTATTCAGAGTGATATTTGGGAAACAAGATGTGTCAAGAGCATTTCTATATATGTATAGCAATTGCTTTAGTTTTGTTAGGATAAGAAGTAAACCATTATCATTATCTTTCCAAGGTCGCTATTAATACAAAAAATTGCATCCTCTACTAAGCTCAACCTCCTAGATGTGTAAATTTGTAAATCATCTGCATAGAGATGAAAATTACAATGATTAATAACACTGGGTAAATCATTAATGAATAAGGAAAAAAGTAAGAGACCAAGAATGGACCCCTGCGGTACACCAGCTTTTATGGAAGAAATCTGGAGAAAGAGTCACCACACCGAGCTTGTTGAAAGCGATCATATAAATAGGATGCAATTAAGTTACCTGCCGATACAGAAAAATAATAATAGGAAAGCAGTTTTATCAGTCAGAGCTGATGATTGACTAAATCTAAATAATTAGTAAAATCAAGAAAAATTAAATACGTAACCTCATCCTCATTAATAGCAGCACGAATATCGTCAGTTATCTTGTTTAGGTCTAAACCCTGACTGATAACAACAAAACAAGTTATTACGAAGTAAATATTCTCGTATTTGAAAATCAAGTAATTTCTCAAGTATTTTTGATAAGTATGGCAATATGGAAATAGGCCTATAATCATTGATATTATGACGTGTGCATTTGGGTATTGGAGTTACTGTGCCATATTTCCAACACATGGTAAAAACAGATTGCATTATTTGCACTATTAAAGATTTGCGTAAGATGAGGCAAGACTGCTGGTCGAAGAAGTTTAATAAATTTTGGGTGAACATCACCAAAACCAGGAGCATTAGATTTAACCCTATAGATCATCTCATCCACCTCACCAACTGTAACCGGTCTAAAAGTAAAGGTTCTCCCATTGTTGGAAGATAAAAAGGTACCCATATGCACATTAGTGGAAGTATGATCAGAAGTTACAGATGCAGACAAAAATATGCGATTAAGTTCATTTGGGTCTTCGTTCACATCAAGATTTGAAGCGCGACCGACGCCAAGAGATCGATGATTTCGCCATAATATTGCTGGTGACAATTCACTATTAAATTTGGAGCGATAGAAACATGTCTTGGAGTTTCTGATTTTAGTAGTTACACTGTTCCGCAACCTTCTATAGTCCTCCCATGTATCACGAGTTCTGAAACGCTTCCAACGTCGATAAGATTCATTTCTTTACCTATACAAATCACCAGGGACAACTAGTGTTAAATATTTTAGCTTCTTTAATAGGAACAAATCTTCGAAAAAGATCCCAAATTTAAAATGCTATAGAAATTTTTTTAAGATGTTGAGTATTGTGCTTTTGAGGAAATTATACCAAACAGCAAATATTAATTCAAATCGTGAATTATATTATATAATTACGCCGGGAGGGGGGGCATATATGAATCTGACATTTAAAATCTAAAAACAAAAATAACGAAAATATCAAAAAGTAAAAAGAGCTTATAACGTCTACACCCCCACTAATCCTACAATAAACGTACTTTTTACGTTAGATTTGTGCAATCAAAGAAGGAGACTGGGTGGAAGAGTACGTGTGCGTCCAAAGAGTAGCACGAGTGGGAGAGGACAACAATCAACGGGAGCGGTAGGGAATAGGATTCTTTTGACGCAGGACCTTCAAACTAAAATATATCTAAAGTAATTTTCGAAAAGGATTTACGTTTCCCATTGGTAAGTGGAGAGGTGCAGGGTGCTACATTAAATGCTTTGTTTCGCCAGGCGAAGCCATATATGATACCGTGAGTGTGAAGGTGCCAGGGGCGGATTAACCATAAGGCGGGATTGGGCGATCGCCCGGGGCGAAAAGTTCAAAGAAAATAGAAAGTAAAAAATTATTAAAAATAATAAAAAAATAATCAGTGCTCCTGATAATACCGCCAAATAGCATCCAATGTAAATTAATTTAACATAATTAGGAATAATTAACTGGTCTGGCAGCCCTGCGTTTAATTGCATGCTTTAGAGTGAAAGCAAGGTTAGCGACAGTTTTTTATTGATAACATTATAAAATCATATTCAGTTCAAGATTTAGATCAGCTTGACTTTAAAAATTCAAAGAGAGTTTATGAACAGGAATTCAGATATGCAACAAGAAAAATGTTTTATATTCAACTGGTCAATGGCGAAACAGTTCGCCTTGACTGGCTCTTGTATTCTTCATCTACTAACAAGGTATACTGCTTACAGTACATATTATTTAGCAGTCGGAATACTCAGAATGTGAATGCATTTGTTTATGGTTTCAATGAATCAAGACATTTGGAGAGAATAGTTGATCATGAACAATCGCTTGACCACAAATATAATTTCACTATATACATTCTAAGAGTCAAGATACAAGGCAGAATGGACACTACTCTAGACAGACAAAGCTTGACTGAAGAAGATTACTAGAGGAATGTTTTAAAGAGAATTCAAGCAGCAGTGAAATTTTTATCTCAACAAGGACTGCCATTCAAAGGACGGATAGAATATTTGGGTAAAGATTGATCAGAAAATTATTTAGCCACGCTGGAGTTACTTGTCCAGTTTGATCCTTTTCTGAAAAATCATCTGGAGTTAAAGACCAAGCACAGAAGAGGAAATATATCTTATATTTCCAAAACAATAGTGACGAATTTATTGCATGTATTGGAAAAATGATCAGGGAAAAGATACAAACTGAAATAAAAAAAGAAAATTAGCTAGAAATGGCTTAAGACCAATTCTTATGATACCCTAGATGACTGCCCGTATGTATTTTCGTATGATCACCCATTTGATTTTTGAAGTGGTTTTTCGCATTTATTTCTAATACGGTTCATCGGACAAAAACAATGATTATAACCAATTTTATAAGATTTTATATTCTGAAGAAATTTTCAGTACAATAAAACTGTCTAGGACTGATCGTCTTTACAGTATACGTAAAAATCCTAAATTTTTATATGGCAACACCAAGAAAATGTTACCAGATTTAGTCCATTTTTGAAATTATATCTACTACTTTTATGAAAACACACGACAGACAGACGGACATGCAAAAGTCAAAATAACATTTAATAATATACGTGTGGGTGTCTAATCCATTTTGCTCTACAAACATAATTTCTAGGCGTTACAAACGGAATGGCAAACTTAGTATATCCTATAAATTTCATCTAGGCTATAAAAATGTAAATATTGCAATAAATACTGACTCAAGCCCTGATATATCCCGAACAGACCATACTTTCATAATTAGATACACCTATCAGAATGGTAAAGTGGCTGAACGTTTTTTAAAATTCATAAGCAAGATCGGACACAAAGCTTCGGGCTTAGAGGAAACTATTACAAACACTTTAAGAGAACTAGATCTAGATATAAGCCATTACAGAGGGCAATCTTAATGATAACGCTAGCAAAATGTCGGGTCAATACGCAGGACAGGATTAAAAGCATGAATAAAGGAGCACAATAATTACCTCTCTATTTTCCTTGAGCTGCACATTCGCTTAATTTAGTAGGAAGTTATTCTGCCGAATGCTGCTTAAGTGCTACTTAATTTTTTATGTTCGTTAACGAGTTTTATACCTTCCTTTCTGCTTCAAGATATCGTTGGGAAATATTGGGGGATGCAATTTAATCTTTAAATATGTACTTCTACTTGTCTGCCAAAAAAAATTTCGACAACAACATGGTCAGCAGGAGCAGATGCAGTAAAGGTAATTTATGAAGACTATGAAGCTTTCAAATCTGCTTTGGAAAAGTGGAACAATGAATCTTCATAATCACCTAAGGTCCAAGTTCAAACAAGAGGAATGATAAAAACAATGAAAGCTTTAGAAACTAGAGCTCTACCAGCTTTTTTGAACCACATGCTCATACATTTTGAAAAGACCAGTAAAATGCTACAAAACATAAACACGGACGTCCTTTTGGTTATGAAATTATATGAATTATCACTTGAATTTATAAAACGTCTCAGAAATAATTTCAATGATTTTGAAAAAAAACGGGGAAGAATTACTGGATGTCAGGATTTTCAAATCAATAACCAAAGAGCCAAGAAAAGAAAGCTACAAGACGACACAACTAGATTAAATAAGAAACCCTTTAATGGAAGGGAGAATATGCGACTAAATGTTTTTATTACAATAATTATAGACATACTTGTTACTGAGCTAACAAAAAGAAAATAGCAAATATCTATGACAAAATTTTGGATCTGTTCGGGTTTTTGGAAAATATGTATTATCATCTAACGAGAAACGAAAGCACAGCTACTTAAAGACATTATGTATGTATATAAAAATGATCTGGATGATTATTTTCCTCAGTTCAGTATAAATATTTTTTGATTAGTAGTAGTCACAATGGCAGCCTAAATTTGGGAGTAATTCTGCAATGTTTAAAACCTGAAAAACTGATCTCGACGTTTCCTAATATCGAGGAAATACTGAGAATTTTTCTCTGCCTTCCATTTACCAACGCCTCTGGAGAGAGGTCTTTTTCCACATTAAGGATTTAAGAATATCTCAGGAACACACTTTCAGATGAGAAAGCAATTAACATGACATTAATCATGAAATTTCTCGTAAAATTTTGAATTCTATTTCTGAAGATTAATATATATAAAGAGATCTGTATCATTAAAACAAAGAAAAATTTGTTAAGCTGCAGTAAGCATTTTTCCGAATGTTCACTTTTAGTTCAAATATGTAGTCTTGCATTAATACCATGGTCACAAATATAGTCTAGAAATTCCTAATAGAAAGTTTTAGGTTTTTTTTCTTTCCTCAAGTATCTTTACATTAAAAAACTGAAGGGAGGGCTCGTCAGGAAAGGGCGAAATGGTTTTGATCGCCCAGGGGCGAAAAAAGTCTTAATACACCCCTGGAAGGTGCACAACATTCCCGCCCTTCACAAGATTTTTGATGGATATGTTCAAATGCTGATCGAATCCCAGAACGCTACCCGCGTCCAATAACTACCTTTATGAAAGATACCTTGATTCCAGCACATACGAGTATGGCATCAAAGATACGTGTTCAGATCTAGGACTTTATATGCTGATAAACCTTAGTTAGTTGGGTGGTGCAGCAGTCTAAATTACATTCTATGCTTTTGGATGGAAAAGCATATAAGATATATTGTAGTGAGCTAATGTCCAATTTTCAATTTCTGCATTAGGTTTAGATGATATGCGTAAGTGCACATGCACCCAGTACTATTATTCTCTAAATCTTCTTGATATTAGGTGATGATCCAAAAACCGTATGCCCACTAGGATGCTGTCATTTTTTTCAGCTAATCTCGGAGCTGCATATTACCTGGTGTAGTAATAGTTAAGAAGTATTTTAGGTGTTGAGGATATGTGACTAGCTAAAAGCTTAGATCATATAACAAGCATTTTTTTTAGACGGAGGGGGGGGGGATGACAAGAGGGCTGGGTTATTTATTTGGTGTCAGTTCGATACTTCTGACATTTCTGAAGTTCTTTGAATTTATCGAAAATAGTCCGGTGTTTTCGTAGTGATTTTTCCTTAAAGAAGTGATACAAAATGATTTAGTTATACTTACTAATAGTGAGAAAGAGCAGTAAAGTATTTGTGTAAAAGATTTTATATAATCGAGACTCCAGGAATCTTGAATTATGGTGAAAAAGTGTGCTGTGTTGCAGAAATAACCGGAGTTATTACCGTAGGAAATCATTTTTCAGGCAAGTTTAATTTTTTCCACAATAAATTAAAGTGTTTTAAATAAAATATATGTGAAATACTTATAAACAGCCGTGGCAAAAAATTTAACATTTTCCAATGCCGGTTTGTATGTTTACTATTGAATTGTCATTGTTAGTTGACGGAAAGTTTAGGGCCATTTATATTATGTCAGCCATACAAAGGCAACGCCAAGAAATATTATTAGAAAATAAATGGGGCACATACAAATTTAAAAATTGATAAAAACTGCGATATAATGGGATTCTTTTACGAAAATGTCCGCGGATCAACAATTTTTAGATGAACATAATTACGCAACATATCCTACAAGATTAACGGATTATACAGAGCAAGTTGTTCACTACATAGCTGGTTTTGTTGTTTTCAAAATAAATAAGACTCTCAAATGTTTGGAATGTTTGGCGAGCCTTCAAGGGAATTTTTCTGCTTTTTCTCTTATCGCTTACAAAACAAAGGTTTTCTCCAAACACCCTCACAAAGCGCTAAGAGTATTTGCGAGAAAATCGAAAGCGTTCTTCGTCGCCGAATTCATTTTCTGAATAGTACTAGTACTATTTTAAAAAATCATTATTTCCTGAAAATTTCAATAGAAGTTCAGCAACTTTTTCTTGGAAAACCATTGTTTGAAGATCAATGCGCACACATTCAGAGTAACGGACATTATAGCTCGCTTCTCAAATTAATAACTGAAAAATATTTACAGACCAGGTACCTACTTTAAAAATACAATTAGAGAAAAAAAGCCAAATTTTTTAATCATATAACATCAAATATAATATAGTTTTATTTGCAACTTTTTTTCTAACATAATATGCCAAAAGCAATAGAAGCTAAAAGGCTACTGGGACTAAATCAGGTACACGATTCGTCCAGGAGGCATTTACAAATATTTATTTTGGATATAGCATTCTGGGGATACGTGAACCTAATTCTCCTAACTCTAACCTCCCCTTGGTGGTCCCTGGACACAAGTCACAATGTGCATACGCAGAAAAGAGAACCCATTTTGACTTGGTTAAAGAGAAGGAGAACCTATTCTACTTTGCTCAATATGCACAATAATTATATAAACATACATATAATATTCTCTATCAAATAAATTATTCATAAAATGCACATCGAAAGTCATAATGAGTAAAATAGAATAGAGTAATAACAAATTCAAATACATATTAGGGCTTTGTACTTTTCCCTATGCTTATACCGAGAATAGTTTTTTTTTGTTTTTGTTTTGAAAAATAATTCGAACCACGGTGACAGAAAATTATAATTCATCAACTATTTAATAAAGTTTCAACCACTAAATTATATGCCCCTCTGCAAAAATCGTATTTACGACTTCCATGACTAAACAAACACATCTATGCGATTCTACTACATCAAGAAAAATGCTTAAGTTTTTCTTCCTCATAGCATATCCTGTTTGTTATATGATCTAAGGCTAATAGGCTATGATATAGTATTGCTCTTGTTGTAGTAATGTTCTTATACGAAGACCATTTCTCAAAAATATTTTTTTAAAAAATATATGACCCTCTCATTGGAGTAATACTCTACTCTGCCCGCCAATGTGTCGTTGGTTTGGAATTACATGTCTGGAGATTATACAAGTCAGGAATTCAATTTTAATTTATAATAACTGCCATCATTCCTTCTGTAATACTGAGTGCACTGGGTATATCCCCGGATTGTGATCATTCTTGCATTTTGTGTGTAAAATGAACCAGTTCATATGTCTTTCACGAAATGTCACACAATCATGAATTTCAAATTATCCTCAAATATTCGAGGGCCATACGTAAGTTGTGTGTATGAATCACAATTTTTGCTATTATTTCTTGCTAGAACTGTAGGTCCAATTCATTCACTTTGAATGCCATTCGTTAATCTTTTAGAGCTGTTTAGACACTGTGACATTCTATGTAAACAGTGATTACTGAATAGAATGTACAACTCCTTGATATATTAAAGATCTTCGTTTGTTATTCTAGGTTTTATTTATTTTTTATGAAGCTTACTTTTGTTATTCGATGTTTTTATGCATAGTAGAATCTCAGACAGCAAATCTCCGGTCCGGCCTTTCATCTCTGTAACTTCGATTTGCTTCACGCGAGCGAATCACTAAGAAGTGATCTAGGGGAAAATGAGATTGGGATATGTCTAATAGGACTCACACGTCTTAATGTTGATACCCAAAAAATTGTATCTTTTGCTATTTCTTCCCTAGCTTACCCGTATGTTCGCAAAAACCCTAATGGAGGCGACTACCTACCCATGCTTATTAATATCTATAGATCCCTTCTAGGCAGGTCACATATTACGAGATACTTGAAAAAATCTTAAATCGAAGTGAAGGAATACTCCTATCAACACCTACATAACAAGCTCGCTAGTTGGTAAGAAATGCCCATACACTTTGCGGTAGTCCACCAAAATCCATCCGCTCTGGCTAACGGCGCTGGTTCTATAATTCGTCAAATGTAAAAACCTAGCCTGAAAGGAATTCAAGGAAACCAACACCCAAAAAGCCAAGCCATAGGTATGGCCGCCAGCATCAAAACCAGTGGCGTAACTAGCGGGGGTATTGGGTGTGTGCAGAATACAGGCCCATGGAATCCAAGGGCCCACGCTCCAGAGAAAAAACAATTATTGCAAGCAAAGACACCCACACGGATCGAATGAGGGAATATATATTTCAAGTTTTTAAATATTCTATAGAGTTAAACAAAATCATCTTTAAAACCTAATTGATATATTTTATTCAACGGAAATTCATCTTTTGGGCTTTTAGGGAAGCAAAGGTTTCAATTATAAGTATTTCCGATATCCATTTCTTGCTTCTTTACTTTCGATGGAAAGTATAGCTGGGGTTGTCAACCTTACTTGGGCCATCGTGGTTCTTAAATATATTTTTATTATTTTCAGTTTAGAAAATGGCCATTCCGCACTGGCATTTGTTAATCGTTCATCGCTGCAAAATTCGTCAAATTTATTTTTTAGTTTTTTATTTAACTTATAATGTCTTCCACGACTCTGCCAATTTTGCAGCAGCCGTTCTAACTGATTGAGAATCACCTCGCCATACTGATATTTTATTGTACGCATTTTTCAAACGATCACATTCTTTTTGCATGTCGAAATTCGGGGTTTCGAGTAATTGAGATACGACATCTAAGCGATTTAAGATTTCGGATTGTATCATAATATGAAGGAAAGGACAGTTTCAAGACTTTGCATTTTATCTTTCATTTTATTTCGTCATTCCTTTCGAGTGCATTTTCAAGATATCTTTAAAATGAAAACACAAGGAAAATATCGCGTTGTTAGTTGTTATACGAAGATCATCGAGTAGGACACAAACGCTTTAGCGTATGATTTTCACTTTCGATGATAGACTTTAATAAGGCCCACCTCTTAATGCTGTGTCCGAAATATGCGTAAACGGTTTCAGTCATAAAACTTATTTACTTCCAAAACTGAAGTTATCGCATCATTAATAACCAAATTCAGGTTGTGGGCAGAACAATGACTATATGCAGGTTTCGGTTGACTTTTAAGAATACGTGCCATGTAAACTGTATTAAGTGCGCCTTATATTAGCTGCAACATCGTATGCCTGACCGTATGCCTGACCGTATCTAGACTTAAATCATTTCTTTCACCTTCTTTTGAGAGCTTTACAAATCGAACCATTATGCTGACCATGTCGATTTTAGATATGTTTTCTGTACTGTCAGTTATTACTGAGAAACCCGGAGAGCCATTAATTTCACTTGTTAAATTATTCTTCACTTTGTTTCCCAGAAGTTCTATAATTTATAGGAACTCAAACGTTTTTTTTTTTTTTTGTGTCATCTGCTAAGAGCTCATTGAGAACTGGATCATATTTTGCTAAGAGTTTGACAATATTTAAGAAATTTCCTGAATTCAGGTTTTTATTTTTGTGATTTTCATTATGCCCTATAAATGGTAAATTACTAATGGCAAAAATTAGAAACACATTAAAGATTCTCTCGATCACTTTCGAGTTCCACCAGTAACTACTCTCGTTGATGATATCCTGCTCAACCTCCTTGTCGAGTACATATTCTTTTACTTTTCCATTTGCGCACGTTATGACAAGCATCAATATGATTCTGTGAATGTTTGTGTCTTTTAATACCCTCGGATACTTGACTCCGTTTTCTGATAGTTTTGTGTAATGTGATACTTTTACTGCTGTCATCTCTTTAAAAATGTTCAGTCAGTTTACATTGTCCGTGCTAAATACGTCAGCAGGAATTGGTGTATTAATGTATCGTCGACTGTAGCTGGGTTTGAGTTATCTTCACTCTCCACTTCGCGATGACTAATTCAACAGCTGAATCTGCTCTCTTATTTGACGAATCTGACGAATTTTTCGTTTTCTGTGATTCGTCCTGTTGAATTGGAATCCTTCCAATACCTTGTGAATCCCTTTCGTCCTGTGATTCAGCTATTTTCTTCCAATTCCGAGGAATCGGTGTTATCAATTTGAGATACAGAGTTGTCCTTGAAGAAACTTACAATTTTTATATTTCACGCAACTCGAATACATGTAATAAACATAATTCTATATAAATTATGAATATAAAGTATAATCTTTCTTCATAGGTCCAGTATGTTGAATAAAATATTAGGTTTATAACAGATTTAATATATAGAGCTTTACATACCTCAATATCAGGGCAATTAGATGTTATCACTCAAACCGCAAAATTTCAATTTATATGAAATTTGGCCTGCTAGATCTCTAAATAGTCTAAATCACCATACAAGATCAAGCTGAAGAAAAGCACTACGGCTGCCGGGTAAACGCAAGTCCGCGGTTTTGGACAAGTTAATGCAAGAAAATGAACATGCAGAGCCCTGCAGAGACAAACGTTTCTGAGTGTCTGACTGTTCGATAGATGGTGCATAAAAAAAACCATATAACATATAAAGTAATTCATTCACCATTTAACAAAATTCATTTTCGTGAGAAAATGGTGGGTTTGATTGAATCAATGGCATTGATATTTTGTTTGATTGGTTTCGATAATAAATGAATGATTTCGCTTACTAAACAACCTTTCAAGACCTGTATTTTTCCGCAAAATCTGAATTTCTGCTTCTCATATTACGTGTATTAGCGCTGACTGAAAATCTTAGTTTGGATGTTAAATATGTAATTACATTTAAAAATGTGGGTATAGTACAGGTGCCCAGACATTTTACAAAACAATAAAAAAACTGCATGAGAAATGTTATCGTAGAAATTTAGAATATTACAAACCTTTCTACTCGAAAAACCCTGCTCCTTGTAAAAAATTAAGATAATCCATAATTCCTTCCAGTAGATCCACTCCAGGTCTAGACAACATATCAGTCAGAATGTTTAAGCAGTCTCCTAGAGCCTAGCACAACGGAGCAGCAAGAATCTTCCATTTAACTCGTGTCTATTTACATTTAAAACAGACTGTCTTTTGGTTCCTAGGAAGAAAATTGCCATCTATAGCTATAAGTTACAGATCAGACAGCAAGATTCAATCCCTTCTGCAGGAACTGGAATATCCTGTCGTGCTTTCCATTGACTTGGTCAAGTCGTTCGAAAAAACAGCTTAAACACTTTTCTCTTCGACACATTAAGAAATGGAAGATAGGCAAATGATTCATCAACACGTTGGACTTAGAAGGGAAAATAAAAGTCATAGTGTCAGGACACTTTTCCAAAACGCACCATATTATGAACGATGTTTTTCAAGGATCCCACTCTCGTATTTTTTCATTCATTTTAAAGTTTTTATTATAAGCTAGCTAAAGTTGCCCGTTCTTAGAACGGGATTTTCTGTTAAGTTTGTAAATTTTTTTTATTGTCTTTTAATTTTTTTTTAGTTATTTTAAATGTTTGCTTTTTGATGCCAGCCCGTCCCATCAACTCTTACACGAATTTGTCTGTATATTTATTTATATATTTCTTTTTTACTATTTTCGACACTCTCATAGACCCACTTTTCGTCATCACAGCGATCTGAAATTTGGCACACAGCTTCATGTCGCGTGACGATTGAATCTATCAAAATTTGAAACGGAAATTTCCATGGAAAACTAGGAAAATCGGGAAAAATCATTTGAAAATTTGGTACAAATTTGATTAGTGATAAATCCGTTTCAGGAAAAATTCAGAGTTTTCCGATTTTTCCAAAAAACATTTCCGGAATTTTCCGACTTTTCCGGAAAATTTTCCGGTAAAAAAGTTTTCTATATTATGCAGGATCAAGTTCCCTATCAACTGGCATCATCACTTTCTCTGCGACAATGGTGGAAACTTGCAGAAAAAATCGAGGAAAATTCATGTAAAACGCTTTTCCGGAGTTTTTTAAGCCAAGGAAGCGTTTGAGCGGTGTGCAACATAAGACACAGTTGTAGAGCGAAATGAGTTCCATAAAGTTGCTTTTGTGGAAAACTCCATGGAAAACCCGGAAAACGCGGGAAAATTATCGGAAAAATTTTCATCGATATGATTAGTGATAAATCTGTTTCAGGAAAAATGCTGAATTCTCCAATTTTTCTGGAAAATTTTCCGACAAAAAAGTTTTATAAGCTATTCGGAATCATTTTTTTTCC
The DNA here is from genome assembly GCA_963930735.1 of Dioctria linearis. Taxonomy (NCBI): domain Eukaryota; kingdom Metazoa; phylum Arthropoda; class Insecta; order Diptera; family Asilidae; genus Dioctria; species Dioctria linearis. The sequence goes on along the minus strand of OZ005743.1, from coordinate 165,500,615 downwards.
GTCCTACTGGCATCAATATTTTCTCTTCAACAATCATGAAAACTTGCATGAAAAATCGAGGAAAATTCATAAAATTTTTAAAAAAATTTCATAGTAATAGAAAAAGTCTGGGAAAACATGGAAAATCGGGAAAATTCAGTAAATCAGTGTCTCTTCAGCCGTCATAAAATTGTTTTAAAATATCTCCATGCAGCACGTAATAACAATTTAGTTAACGTGAAAAAGGCAGAAATAAAATAAGTAAAAATCGAGTTTTCAAACAAAACTGAGGCCAAGCCGCATGAAAAAGTAGAAAATAACTTTTCTTCACAAACAGAGGTGGACTCAGATTTTATTCGCTGACAATCACCGATATATTTCAGTATGATCAATCCGAGGTAATAAGTGATTTGATTCAAGAGAAATGTCCAATCAAAAAATCTGAGTCAACCTCTGTGTGTGAAGAGAAGTTTATTTTCTACTTTTACATGCGGCTTGGCTTCAGTTTTGTTTGAAAACTCGTTTTTCACTTTTTTTATTTTATTTTATTTTAGTTTCTCATTTTTTAAATATTTTTATATTTTTTAAATACATTTTTCAGTAAAAAAAGCACTGTAGATTCGTCCGCGTTACAGAGAGTCTGGGCTTTTCTATATATTCATTATTATGAATTATTATTTTTTTTTTCTTTTTGGAAATAGTTAAGTTATGGAATACTTACAGTTGAAAAATAATTTCTAAAAAAAAACTGGGGTCCCATCAGGAAACCCACTTCGTTTCTTCAGTAATTAAATAAATGTTATTCTGATTAGGGATATGATCCTTAGGACTGCCATGACGAGTGTAATCTAAGTCCTTTCTATAAATTAACTTACACAAATCTGTCCAAGCGTTAACAGTTTATCGTTCACAGAATTATCAGATGAAACATGTATTTTTTTACGTAAATTTGATTTCTCATTGAAATCTAAAACATTTGTAAATAACAAAATGTATAAACGAGGGGCTCAAAAGCAAAATACATGAATACTTTTCACACTTTTGAGATAAGTATAATACTTTAAAGTTTTGGATGTTCAAAATTCAGTTTAAAGTCTTAATTTTTTGTAGTTATAATAAAAATAATCCGCATATATTAATAATTTTTTAATGTGGTTAAAATAATGTTCGGAGAGTTTTTGGTTTGTGAAATGGTAATAATTTAATACCTTGCAATCACTTATACCCCCTTCTCTGTAAGTTGTCCCTATGAACAAAAATGCCTACTTGTAAGTCGTTAATAGAACGGCTGGTATAAAACAGCACGGGATTGAAATTTAGTTATACGTATATCCTTGCCACTAATATTTTGAGTATATCTACTTCGCATTTATGCATTTATCTTAATTTTAAACAAAATGTTACTAGTACCCCTTTGCCTTTGAGCCCCTCAAATATTAATATTACTTCGCCTTCAAGGAAGTCTCTCCAATAGGCCCATTTCTTAGCATTATCCTGCTATACATGTAACTCAACAAACAATAAAAGCAGACAGAATCTAAAAAGTAGGTTAACAGGATATTTGGACGTTTCCATAGTAAAAACTAGAATCAGGAAAATTGGATCATTTACAAATTGAACAGAATAAATTGAGGTCAGTGAATAAGGAACGCAAATATTATCGATGATTTTGATTTATTTAAATGGAGCCAACATATCTAGGCATGGTAAATGAACACAAAATATATTTACTACACAAGTGGAATGGTTTCCACAAACTTTTAGCACGATTTGCAGTTTCTACTCAAATTTTCAACTACTACCCTTCTTTAAAAAATGAATTTTGTGAGCTTTAAAGCTTTTTTCTCTTTTTTAACCAGATTCAGGTGGGTGGGATCAGATTCCATATTTCCAGCGAATTCACATTTAATATGTAGGCATTATGTACTATATTTTTTTTTAATTAGTAATCAGGGTTGACACTTTATACCTATATACAGTCATAAACCTACCACTATTTGAAGCCTATATTTTAAATCTACGATTCTACCACCACCGCCGTGTTTGAAAATCTTTGATTATTTGCCATTACTTCCACTAAAATTACATTTCACGATTAGTTACCTTTTTACGAACAGAACCTAACTTTAGTAAATTAAATTAATTTCACAGTGGAGATCATTGGAAAATTTTCCAAAGCAAGAAATAATTTTATATTATGATGGAAATGTGGTTAGAATTTGCAAAATTATAGGCAAAGTTATGACGTTTATGTTAAAAGAGGTGTATCTTAGCTACTTTACCGTATAGCTGTGAAACTGCTCCAATTATAAGCCATGCAAAGAGTAATGTATTTAGTAAGAGAAACACTTAATAAACAGCTCTAACAGATATATATTTTTCAGTCCACTCTAGACTTTATTAATTAGTTTGCTAGTTTTAATTTCATAACTGGAAAATATGTCAAATAATTATAAACATTATTGAAAATTATAATTGAATCCACAATATATTTATTTAAGTTATCTCAAAACCGAATTAAATATTTGTTAAATGAATTTTAAGTTAATTACTGTTAATTGTTAATTTTTGTTTAAGTATTTTTTATTGAAGTTATTAGTAATAGCTCGATCAAGAGTAATCTTATTTTGTAGAGTTGTCTTATAACTTAAAAACATTTTATTCCGCAATTATGAGACTGACGAAAAAAGTTGCAGGTTTTTTTTTTGCCGCTCGTGCTCCTATGTTTTGTTGAGAAAAAAACGGACTCCAAAATGAATTAGGTCCCAAAATAAATTAAGATCCTACCATGGTTAGGTTTCTTTATTTAGTTTTTTTTTTTAACAATAGTTAAGACTGCTTTTTATTATTATCCTCAACTCAGACCTTTTTTATTAATATTTTTCGAAAGACTTCTTAATTTAAGTACAGGAAAATTGTCCAAAATAGACAAGAAAATTGCGAAGTTGTTGAAACTCAGCATAGACATTTAAAAATATAAATATATGTATATTTCAACAAACTAAAAAGCATAATTATACTAAAAAACTGCCAAAAAATTATTATATTAAAAATTTGCCAAAAAATTAGAATCACTCATCATTGTACGTAAGTATTAGTTTTTGAAACTTTTTTTTTATAATTAAACAATTTTTTCCTAATTTTATATCTGTTTTATTAATTCTATTGCTTTTTTAGCAGTGAGTATAATCTGTAATATTCAAAAATACATATTAATTGCATTAATTGCAAGTGAGGATTTTTAAGTAGATTGAAATATTACATTGAATCTATCCCTTTAAGATTTTCACAAATTTGATCCGTGTATGCATTGAGGCATTGCACTCTCTGACAATTTTCGCAAATTTTCAAGCATCTGCACCCACACCTCGAGGAACAAGCAGCCATACAGCCGATTCTGGTGCTGGCGCAAGGAGTGTTGTAATAGGTTGCAACGAACCGATAAATTTCTTCCATCCCCACTGTTCCGAATTTTTGTAATTACCAAGTCCGGTAACACACGATCATACACACGCGATTCACCGTACTAAAATCCAGGATTGCCAGCAAATTTTTAGATATATCACCATATTTCTCTAAAAAGGTAGCCCAAAGACACCCAATTTCAATTAAAAGTAGACCAATTTATCGACAATGCCATATATGTTGCACTCTATTACTTCGTTCACATGAAGCGGACTGGACTGGACTGGAATAATCCTAATTCGCATAGTACTAAGTGTTCACATGCGATGAACTGAATTAAAGCAATGGGAGAGACATCGTACTATAGACAGTTTCAAGTCAACTGTCATTTGAAGTTATTTTTATAAATACTGAAAGACGGATCATGGAATGAAGTGTAATTTTACAATTTCTAAAATATTGTACGAAACCTCGAAAGACAAAATAACCAAACGTTAATCCACTTCGATCCACTCAAGTGTTCACATGTGATTAATTCCATTCCACTACCGAACTAACGCCGGTGTAGATAATTCTAGTCTGGTCAGTGTTCACATGGCGAATTATCTCACCACCTACACTTGCCATTCACTTCCCCTTTTTCAGCAACAGGTAGCGCGATCCATATTTGGTAGGAAGCAATCATAAGATAAAGCCCACACACTGATAGCATGCTACACTCTTCGCGAATGAGAAGCATTTGCGGGTGAAAAAACTCTGTGCTACACTTTTCTAATCTGCTGCACAGATAACATACCAATACTACTGCAAGCGAATAATTTCAGACATTTTGAGATTTTGAAATTTCTGATTGGATGGCTGTCAGTTCCGGACCTGCAATTTGTCGTGATGATATGTAATTCTATTCGATTCTCTTCACGTGCTGTGAATTTGTGATACAGTTCTTATTTATATTAATAACTGTAAATTGATTGAACATGTACACAAAAAGATTCGGTAGTCATATAAGGAACTTCCGCTGAGTAAAATTATAGTGATGACACATTTGGGAATAAGTTTAGAAAAATGTTCGTGCTTCGTGCTTACACGTGTGGGTTCGTCCTAGACGAAAATAATGCAATCTATCAAAAAATTTTGGCGACTCGCCCAAATTTTCTGTCGCCAAAGCTGAGTTTGAAGTAGCCCAATTGACGAGAAATAGCCCAATCTGGCAACCTTGCAGTAAAAACTGGATTTTTAGCACTATTTTATAACATTTTCATGTATACCTCAATTTAGAGCAGAGGGTTAGACTCAGAAGATGCACAAGTGTTTTATTACATATACATATATGCGTGTACTCGGTATGTGTGCGTATAGATCATATGGAAATGATGAATTTGTTTGGTGCTCAAGAACGTGTCTCAACCGTGTATAAACTACGTGTACCATGACCTGATACACACTCGATACAAAAACTGGGTTTTAGGTCGTGTTTAGTCTCAACTGTATATCATCGTGTGTCAGGGGTCATAGCAGCTTTCCTCTGCAGTTGGTGGTAAGAATTTTTTGTTTTTTGCAGTAACTTTTGGTTAAGTCTATAAGAATTACGCGAAAGATTTTCTTCGCACCGATTACTATCAGAAAAGGGGTTCCACCAGCTTCTCTTACTTCTGATGGAGTTGAATTTTCGTCATTGAAAGTTCTCGCTATATTAACCAATTAAATTTCTTTTTGGAGCAGTTTGAAAATCTTGAATTTTCCCTTCTGAAATATATGTACAAGACGTGTATCACCACCACTGAAGGCATGGGCTAATAAGATTGTATTTTTCAAACGTTCGTGTGATTTTTGGATATCTGCCGATGAAAATATTTTCCTTTTAATTTTTCCTGACTTTATTTTCTGGTATTAAAAAGATCTAGAAAACTAGTAAATCAACGTACTGGCCGACTACAGATGTCATCCATTGTTCAACATTTCTATTGCAGTATTAACAAGATGTGCAGCCGCTTCATCAACCACAAGAAATCCTTTAGTTTGGTGAAATTTAATTAGGCATGAAATCAATTTGATTTTGTTCTTATTATTTGACAAAAATTTATCTTGAGTGACAGAAGCCGTCATATTTTCATAAAAAAAAAATATTTCTGCACATTGGCTATTCAGGTATCGTTATTGGTGGGTGCTCAGCTTTTTTGATACTCCGGTCAGACTGGCGGGGACCACTACACTGGTGGGTAGGGCGAAGGTTCTTTATACCTGTATTGAGGGTCGAGCAATACTATGTAATGCTTAGGACTCGTCGAGTTCTTAAATAGAATATATTTTTGTATGAGTATACAAAGTGAAAAAGACTTCGCAATTTTCTTGAATATTTGACAAATTTCGGTACAATTTGCCTGTACTAGTTTCCTTTTTCATAAAAACAATCACTTTTAACTACTCCGTACCTACCCAGCTACCAGAGAATACGAATTGTTACTCGCTGTTTTCGTTACCCGTTGTTTTTATAATTTTCTCACAACGTTAAAAAATAGTACGTGAAAAATGCGATAAAATTTTCATGTAGTACGATTTGCAAGAAGAAACTGAAATCTGATATGCCTGTTCTCGTCAACTTAAAATAATAATTTTAAGACGGCGAGAATAATTGTATGTATACATGCAATTAGATCAGAGGAATTAGAGCCTTTATATATGTATAATGTGTACATGTGAAAAGGAATAAGTCACTGTACATATGTCCAAATAATAAAATGCAATTTATGCTTAATAACTGGAAACTTTTTGTCTAAAAAACTGAAATTTATTGAAAAATAAATTTTTTTTCCTCAATAATTTGCAAATTTATTGCAAATTGCATTTAAAATATAGTAAAATTGATCTTTTGGACCCAGCGATTAAAGAGGTCTCATCAGTATGGTAATCTTTGATCGCTTAACATAGAAGTTCAATTTCAATTTTCAATTTCAATTTATTCAGCAATTGGCATTGTACAAATGAGAATATAAAATTCTTTTGGGTTGCATAAGTTACAGAATACAATAACTAAAAAAAAAACAATTTATACTACATAGTAACTCAAAACTTTTATCTCGACTTACAAAACTACAAGGCTAAGAAAGATGAAGGAAAATAATTAGTTTAAGTAGAAAGAAAATTCAAAACTAAATTATAATAAGAATTACTCTAAGAAGAGTATTACTTAAAGCATTGTGATTGAAGGTGGCCACCGTAAATTCTACGCATGATAAACTTAATGTGGTCGTTCCACTTCAAGGTCTTATTAAAAATTACCCCAAGATTACGAACCGATTCAACATATGGAAGTGTGCTATTATTAAGAATGCTCGGGAGGAAAGTACGACGTGTCTACAGTAGTCCTGTAAATAACCAAAGCTTTCGATTTCACTGGATTAATAAGAAGATTATTTAGAAGAAATGGTCCATTGGTGGATACTCTCGAGGTCTTCATTCAGGCAGCTAACGCCATCCTCAATTAAACCAATAGGCCTTGAGAGATACGCCTGCACATCATCTGCAAACAGGTGCATATGACAGTGATTAGCACAGGTAAAAATATCATTTATGAACATAGAAAAGAATAATGGACCCAGGATTGATCCCTGAGGAATCCCTGATACAACAGAAAGTGGGGATGAATATCTATCAGCTGAAAACACCATTTGTGCACGATTAGAAAGGTAAGAATAGACAAATTTCGGAGCCTGCAACGAGAATTGAAAATTATCTACCAGTTTCTTGCAAAGCAGTAAGTGATCAACAGTATCGAAGGCCTTAGAAATATCGAGAAAAATTAACCAAACGAACTTATCCTCATCAAGAGCAATTCGAATATCATTAGTTACCTTCAGTAAAAGCACCAGCAATAGAGCTTTCACTGCTCAGGACAGGTTTCCAATGATATCCTCTCCTGAAGTACATATATAGTCACACCGCCACCAGTGCGACATGAGCGATCATTACGAAGAACTTCATATCCAGGTATCTCAACAAACCTATTATTCAGATCAGGCTTAAACCATGTCTCAGAGACACAGATCACGTCCACATCAGAACCCTCGAAAATCATCCGCATTTCATCAATTTTCGGAAGCATGCTTCGTGCATTAAGGTGACAGATTTTCAACCCATTACTTTGCCTAGAAAGCATATTAACAACTGTGCGAATATTACCTGATCCATCCAAGCTATTCATGTTATCCACCATTTGAATAAAAATCAACAATTATATGCACATCGCCAATCTCAATGAATGCAAAAGAGAATAGATTAATTAATAACAAGAACTTAATGTTTACAAAAATTGGATAAAAGTATTTCATGGTAAAATAAATACGGAAAACCATCTTAATTAGGTAAGATGAGGTGCTAAAT
>OZ005743.1:165389982-165492651 GCA_963930735.1 Dioctria linearis | reverse complement strand
ATTTGAACAGCACGTGCTTCTGTTTACATTTTTTTTTTTGCTGTGAAAAGATAAAATGGGAGAAACTCATGCTGGATTCTCTGATATTTTCAGGAAAAATGGAGATTTTCATTCGAGAGGAATTTTACATCTCCTTTCAGCACCTTGGCCAAAGCGAAATTTATCTTTTTCTTAAAAAATGGAAGGTAGTGTGACCCGAAATACATTATTATGAATGGTTTGATAGGATTTTGAGGGGATTCAATAAGATTTTGTCGTTCGGGTAATCCTACGTTCTCTCAATTTTTGTTTTTTAGCTCGTTGTCTCAATTGCACTACAATAATGCATAGCCCCCATTCATGCAAAAGACGGAAGTAGGTATATGACATTATTTGTATTATTCTAAAAAAACACGAAAAATTTCCAATTTTGTTCGCCTGTTTCCTATCTTCTTATTAGGTTATCTTTGACAAGGTATTCTCATTAAGGTAGTGCGGAGGCAAAGCTATACCCAAACACTCAAAGCAGGGAAATTTGGGAGTGCTGGTTGATAATTCTGAAAGTGACAATAATTTGCAATAGGAATAAAACATAAAAATATGTTTAGTTTTCACAAGGAATACATACATACTACACTGAGAGGAAAAATTACTACTTTGAATGTAGACATTTTTTTTTTGGCTACATTCAAAATAGTAAAGTAAGTAGTTTCGATATGTAATATTCCCAAATGTTCTGTAATCGGATTTACCAAAAAATTATGTAAAATTGTCATATTAAATAGTGGAAGGAAATAAGTTTTAAACATGTAATTTTCCCTCTTTAATGCGCAAATTAACGGATTTATAACCAAAATTATAGTTGCTTAACTGCCTTCACCCAGATCCTTGTCTGCTAATTACCCCAATTCGCAAAAAAAAGTAGCTACCAAGCGTATTCCCTCCTACGCTTGGCAGGGTTGAAGCATTTACACAGCAGCCTTTGAACGCTCGCAAACTCTTCCTCGTCCATACAGCTTCTTCAGAAGCCTTCGGGTGGAGCTTGCAAGCGTTCTGGACGTTGCGATTCGTAGCAGTTTCTGTCAACTTAGGACATATTTTGGGCTATAGCTGTCTTGAAATCGCGCATGTGGTTACTTACAGGTCTGTAATTCTAGAATCCTGTTCGTTCATTTCAGGAGTCTCCCTACCGGTAAAGAATTTTCCAAAAATGTTAGAAGGCATAGTTAAAAAAGGAAATAACGTCTCCCAACAAATATATAATTTTGATGAAACAGGACTATTTTGGAGAAAAATTCCCTCAAAAGCTTATTTGGCAAAGGAAGCAAATCGATGCCTGAAATGTCACAAAAATTGTTGAAAAATAGATACTTTATAAATTTCTTTGTTTATTATTTCAAGTGTTCATGTTTCCGCTCGACACCAAAGTCACTGCAAGAATGAACGTTTCTCTCTCATTTCACGATTATATTGAATGCCGTCGCTTCTTAAACTTGAATTATACATGAAATTTACTGAATTTGCGGTATAAATTGTCCACAGCATCTCAAAGTGTGGACAAAATTAGGTGATTTATATTTAATGTAAACGTAATTATATTACTTCAAATTATTTCGACTTAAGATTCCCTGATATCTTTAATATTACATGCATCTTATTAGTAATTTACTCGAGGATTATGTAAAATTAAGGAAAAAAGGGTAACTTTCTTACTACTTAAAAAGTAGTAAATTTCAATTTATTTTTCTCAGTGCAGACCACCAAACTTGTGGCGGGTTTTTGTGCACTTGCGACTTTATCAGAAATTTCGGCGGTGGAACGTGCACCCATTTTCACCCCGATACTACTCAATTTATTTTTCCTCATACTAATGCCGTTGAATCTGACGGAAAATCTGTTAAGTTGGCAACACTTCCATCTTTTTCCAACAAAGGAAAATAAAGTCTTTTAAAATATTGCTGAAACTAGACCAGAATTGCAGTTAACATTTTCTAAATTTGGAAATCTAGTAGATCTTAATGAAGAAGATTTTCACTAATAGAAAATTTCGCCTGTGGTATATACCGGACAAAAGCTGTGATGGTTGATGAATCCCGATATGAATTTTTTTACGATCCTATAAACCTACATCAGAAAGAGTTTTTGGAAATATCCGAAGTAAGTGTAATTTGGTAAAAGGTTCATGAGATTGATTTACTGCTACATTCACTCTTATATTTCTTGTCATACCATCACATAAGCACAATCTCTACTTTATCTTTATACATAAGTAGTGATTTCCCCTCTGAACCTTTGGAAATCTCAGGAAACTGCTTACAAGTTTTTCTATTATATGTTTCGAAGGAAGTCTTCTATCCCCCAAGCAAATCAGTTCTGTTGCAACAAATATACAGAAGCAATTATATATGTTGTAAATGGAAAAATGCAGTGAAAAATGAAGAAATTAAATTATCACCAACAGAAAGTGGTTGGGTGTTAGTAGAAAAATAAATTGAAAATTAAATGATTCGAGGGAAATGCCACACCAGAAAGCTAATGTAATTGAAGAAAACGAAAACTTGTGATACTTCAGGTGAGAGTAAACGGGAAAGTTATATTTAAATTAAAAGTATTAATTGAAAAATCGATTTCTAAAAGTAAAACACGAATACTGGAAATTGTAAGATTTGTCTGATATTTGTCAGTACTTCAACTTAGTTCGGTAAGAGTTTAGCCGCGCGCAAAACATCATGGGCCTGCATATTTGTGCTCAGAGAAAACCTCTGTGTTTTTGAGACGTGCATTAAATGGTTACAAAACCTGCTCCAATTTAAAAACAAAAAGTGTTTTCAAGATACTATTACTCACTTAGGCCGCGGAGATTTCCTGCCAGACAATTGTTTTTGACATTGCCTTTTCTTTAACTTATTACTTATATATGCTGCATATATTTTTTGATAATATTTCACACCAAAAATTTATTGTGGGCTCTTAGTCTATTAGGGCAGACATTATTTCTCAATGTTAAAACACGATTTTTCTAAAAAACTACGAAATGCTTCCTTATTCTCACGTATCAGTAGACGAAACTGTGGCCACTTCGAAGTAGCACATCTATGAAAAACCTACCAGTGGCCCAATTCTTGAATTCCGAATCGTTTTAACGTAAATGCACATTCATTTCGAATGATTTTGACAGCCTAGACGTTTATATGGGGTCTATCTTCGTTATTCAGAAAGAGGGCCCTAGATACGATTACAAACTTTGATCGTGAAATACTTAACTGAGTTATCTAACTTGCTTCGAACTGTATCAAGGTTCTGGCCACCTACAAGATACAATAGGATTAGGTCCATATTTATTATACTTGAATTGGAATCTAATCTCTAATTGGAATCAAGTTTACTCTAGCATATTGAATCTTATAAATTTTATTTTGAGAATTTTTTTCCGAACTTATCTCTTCTTTCTAAATTAACAACGTGCGGTCATGAAGAAACCGGAACAATTCGGGAAACAGAACTCAAAAATGCCCCTGGATGACACTGAAGCTACGAAAAAAATTAAAAGGTGTTTTATCTTATAGAGCAAGTAGTACAGTAGTAAAGTTGTAGTAAAGCGCAATGATAACAATACTTAATATCGCCGCGGATCACTGTGCAAAGATATAAAAAAAACACATCCTTATCTGCGACATATGATATGAAGAGCAAAGGCTCCTTAAAAACGGGTAGAAAGCTTACGAAGATATTCAACTTTAAAAGAATGATATTAACTCACGATAACCTTGTCAAAATGAAGTTTAAATATGTTTTCAACGGAAAAACTCAAATAACTTCAACATTTGTTGTTAGTTTTGATCCAAATTGAACTTTATTATTGATATTATTACGTGAAATGTAAAAAGACAAATGACATCTATTGGAAATGAATACTTCGAGTATAATGATTAATTAAGTACAGACACAAACAACTTTCGGATAATCGTATTACGCGCAAAAGAAACTGACAAGCGACATCTATTGGCTCGGCTAGTAAACAAGATTATGTTCGGAGAATCCATGTTTCTGGAATGGAATCTTCGAGAAGATTTTGGGCAAATTGTAGAGTATAAAGGGGCGCCATACACCATCCGTTTTGTCGTGGTTTTAAAAACCACGTTTTAGTCGAGATAAGAACCTAAAACGTGGTCAAGAAAAACCCCCACACACCATCCAACCTCACCACGTCTTGCCCCGTCTTGTAGTGTCCATTTACAGCAACAACATGTGACCAAACATTGTGATTATTTCATGAAAACCGGTTTTCACAGAAGCGCGGGAACATTTTATGAGAGTAAAACGTGAAAACTCCGCCACCTCTCATTTATTTACGAAAACGAAATATTTTTCCATTCTGTTTTCTTGCATGCAATTTGCGCTTTCATATTTTTTAATCTTTATTCATAAAAGTTTTAAAGAAAGTTTAATTTGTTTTTCTTTCTATCTTCCTTTTCTTGCCGTGTACATTTAAATGTAAAACACTCAGAAATCTCGCCTACTTCTTAGCTTATTATTAAGTTAACTTTGATTATGAACGAGCAAAACAGTAAAACCACGGCAAAAACTGATGATGTATGGCCTTTCCCACGTATTACCCACGTTATGAGAAAAATATTTCTGGCATGACCAGAATTCTGGATTTAGTAGATATCCGAACCTCAAAACGTGGTGTTCGCCATACACCATCTGTTTTGCCGTGGTTTTACAGTAAAACCAAGGCAAAACTGATGGTGTATGGCCTGCTTAAACCTTGTGTATAGAAAATAGAACTGTATAGTGGTTGCGAAACGCAATTTGATTTAGTACCTTGTTGTGTTGTATGGTCGCTACTACTGCATAGCAGACTTAAACGAAAAGGTAAGCCAGCAGTCTGCCTCGCTCCAAGATAAAATCAGCGATGCCTGGACTAGAGCTGAAAGTATCCGGATAATTTACTATCCGGATTATCCAAGATAATGAGATCCGATTCCTCAAATCCGGGTATTTCGAATCCCAACTATTCGGATCCGAAACCAAACTATCCGGATTCGGATCCAGACTAAGCAAAAAAAAGATCAAAATTTCCTTCAGATTGAATTGTTTCATTGGGAAAATATAAACTTCATGATATTGTCATTTTCTCAATGAAACAACACAATTTTGAAGCTTTTTTGCTTAGTCTGGATCCGGATAATTCGGATCTGGATCCGGTTAGTTCGGATCCGGATCTCAGGAATCGGATAGTTCGCAGATCCGGGTATCCGGATCCAATTTTCAGTTCTAGTCTGGACCTGATGTAGGTAAAGCCGCAATTTTTTCTTAGAAATTTACTGAAAATTTTTTCCTTTGAATTATTAAGTATTGGAGGCCGACAACAGCACACATTGTATGATTGCTTCTGAAAATAACTCCAGTCGGTCGCCCAGACTGAATAAAAATTCTCCCGAAACATTTTCTGTAAATTTCTAAGAAGAAATGAATGCTATTTGCTCATCTGCGGGCCTATGCTCATAAAATTGATTAGTGGCCCAAACAACCGTTGGCGGCCTCCAGCAATGCCTAACAATTCGAAGGAAAAAATTTCCAGTAAATTTTACGAAAAAATTGCGGCCCTTCCTACATCAGGTCCGTCCAGCCATTCTGGATTTTATATTCTATCGAGGCGATGTCTACTTCCAGCCTTCGTATGTTTTTTTAGTTTAACTATGCTCTTACGGCTTATCCCTTGCGCCCCTTGTCCATCTTCAGTTGCACAGCTTTGCTTTTAGCGAAGCGTGAGCAAAACTCAAATAAATATGTATATCTGACATCTACCATGAAAAACACAAGCGCTTTTAGCCAAACAATTGTTCAGGCAATTTTAAAGGCTCTTACGGCTTATCCCTTGAACCCCTTGTCTGTCTATACTAGAGCTGAAAATTGGATCCGGATTTGCTAATATCCGGATATCCCAATGAAACAATGCAATCTGAAAGAAATTTTGACCTTTTTTTGCTTAGTCTGGATCCGGATAGTTCGGATCCGAATCCGGATAGCTTGGATCCGGATAGTTGGGATCCGAATAATAGGATCCGGATTATCCGGATACCCGGATTTGAGGAATCGGGTCCTCATTATCTCGTATAATCCGGGTAATAAATTATCTGGATACTTTCAGCTCTAGTCTATACTTCAGTTGCAGAACTTTTAGCGACTGAGTGCGAACAAAACTGTTCAAAATGGTACAAGTGGAGCCATCTGACATTATAACAAGGAAGCATTTTCGCAACCACTTATAGTTCTATACACAAGGGTATAAATATAGCACTCTTCATCGCCAGTAGCGAGTCAAACCCACTAATCTGAAATTAAGAATCCAGACTAAAGCAGGCCACAGACGATACAACTGTTGGTCCAACTGTTATACCAATCTGTGTTGGCATACAACCGTTGTATGGTGTGTGGGCCAATTCGTACGAAGCATCCAACAATCAAGCTCGGTTGGATGGTTGGATGTGCATGCAGGTAAACCGCTGTTGTATATGCAACCGTTGTATGGTGTGTGGGCTTGTTGTTCAACCGTTGATCCGATTTCATTAACTGTCAAGTTTTTTATTGTAATTGCGTTGTAAAAAACAAACCAAAATGGTGCCAATTAAGTATAAGGACTTCTGGGAAGAGTTTATTGATATATTATTAATTTTCAAAGACATAATCACAGTTGAAAAACAAATGCACATTTTCTTTTTTTTTTTGACAACCGATGACATTATTTCGGAAGAAATTATTGCCGAAGAAATCGGTCCAACAGTTGTATCGTGTGTGGACTACCATACAACTGTTGGTCCAACGGTTGGTCAACAGCCGTTGGACCATCAGTTGTATCGTGTGTGGGCCGCTTAATGCTCTACTGACTGAGCCGAGTGATCTTTATGTAGTTAATTATAGCTAGGTAGCGCTAGCCGTAGTTTAGAAGTAAGTCATATGTTAGTTAGTAATTCGAATATTTAGAAAATGAGAAAACTCAGCTAGATTAATTGAACTCAGAGCCAAAGAAAAACCGGTAGGTATTATAATCAGGGACTAGGTCTACATAAGAAAATATTGTTAGGTTAAGTGTACAATTTTTTTAGCGCAAATAAAATACTTGACTTGACTTGACTTGTTTTGCCAGGAGCGAGTCTTGTCTTGAAGTACCTACAGTATTAGCGATAATTAAAGTAAAATTGATTTATGATATTTTGTGAGTTTATAAAAATAAACGGTAGGAGTGTAATAAAGAGAACTTATGAATTATATTTGAAATATTGTGTTTTGAATACGAACTAAGGCCACCCTCGTAACAATATTACTCTTATCACTGAATGAAAACAAATGATGAAAATTGGACTTACTTATTTTATCACTATCAGCACTTCTGTCAATTTCAAAATGAAATAATGTCAATTACCATTAAATCCTTTAAAGGATATTCAAATAGAAATAATGTCAATTGACACTTTATATATTTTACCACAACTCCCCCTATGTATCTATTTGAAATTAGATTGGTTTGCAATCGAATTGAATTATTTATTCTCTACCCAGAAATCTACATATACTCAGCAGCACAATCCTCTTCTGTGGAACTGGACAAAAACGTCAATGTATGTATGTATAGAAAAACCGTATCGATTCAAGCAAATCTCTCTACTTTAATTATTGAATTATTTATTCAAGCAGCAAATTGTCATCTAGAGCTATACGAGTTTCAATGGAAATGTCCAAATTCGTGTATCTTTTAGTCTATGCATTTTATGAAACTCTCTATTAAACGTTTTGCTCATTGAATCTTGTTACTTATTCAAAAAAAAAAAGAACAGTTAAGAGACTTTGCATGATACTCTGACTCTAACTCGTCTTTTTTAAAGTTGTTTGTTCAACTGCAAAAGAGGAAGGCATTGAACAATTTACCACAAAACACGAATATTGAAAAATTCATGAAAGTTTGCTGAACACCATGCTTTTATTGTATGAAAACGAAGAAGAAAAAAAAGGAACCATTTCTTAGACTGAGCCTTTTCTTTACACTCTTCCCCATCAGGATAAAGTAAGTATTTTGCGAAGAAGGCTGGCTGCCAGCAAAACGATGGCAGGCAGCTATTTCTCCATTTTCTAGTGAAGCTCGTCTGCATTTTTAACTTGTGCAGTGAATTCACTTAAAAATTTATATCCGCCGAGATACATTCTATGAAAGAAAATGCACTTCTTGATTCCATCTCAAAGTGCATTTTTTACATGCCATCAAGTATGCAAACCTCAATGTTACCTACCACAAGGACCAGAATTTGGTTTACTTTTTAAGGAATTATTGAGGAAGCAAACGTGATATTTTCTGAGTGGATTACCTTTAGTGTGTATGTGCGCATTGTTTCATGATGTGACAAAAATAGAATTTCTAATCGTTTACGTGCTTGAAATTTTACATTGTGAACTGCAGAAATGTTCTTAGGTACGGAGAATTCAGAAATACCTACCTACTGCATTGTTTGTCTGTTTTTGAAATACATATTCTCCATTTCTTCTGGTAAAAAAAAAAAAAACAAAAAACAAAATAAAAAATTTAAGAAAATCCTCCCCATCCTTTATCATTTTATGTTAAAAGAAATTATAAAAATTCTTCCTTTTTCACGCTCGTTTCAACCAAGCATAAATGGCATGTAATTTCTGTGCGCTTTTCTCTAAAATTAATGACCTCGGGGTATTTTTACTTACACCACACAACCACACTAACTCGCGAACTACTACTAAATCATATTTGCATGGGGTGGGTTAGTTATATAATAAATAACAGCCATACACTGGTTTTGCTAACGAAATTCAGATGGGTTACATCAAAGTGATTAATGGTCCTCGAGCTTCGCCATGTCATTACAGAGCAAAGTAATTAATAATTTCTCTTCATCAAGCGGAAAATTCTGCCATTTTATCGATCCTAGTTAATGACATAATTAGCCTAATAGCATCTGCCCAATGCAGAAAATGCACACACAAAAAAATTATAGAATTAGTGGTGAAGTACTTCCAGAGGGAAGGTTTTTTTTTTTAATTTTAGTTGCTACGTGCCGCGGGCGGGAGGGTAGTTAGTTGGTCACCACCCGGATGGTTGGAATAAGGAATTTGAGGATTTTCTACCACACTTAACTCAACTAACAATTTTGATTGGGGTAGACTCGTTGGAAAAATTTAAATTTACCTTTAAAGATTGTTTTCGATTTTTCGTGACGATATGATTCACTTAAAAGGATTACTAAGGAGGTTCTTATTTTGTTACAAGAAATGAATACTACAGTAGCGTGTTTTGATATCTAAGTCTTGTGGGTAGACCTAGCCAATTAGTTGAGGATCCAAGATGATAATAGTTACTACCCAGATTTCTTTCAATTTAAATTTTACACTCCACGGTGTTCAAACCTGGATTAAAATAAATTTGAGAAATTTATGTAAAATGAGGAAAATAATAAAAATGCCCATGCAGTATATTTTCTTTTTATTAAACTTTTGAAAGAGGGTCGTTTGAAAAGTCCATGAAAAAATAAAAACTACTTAATTTTTTGGGGTAAGCCTTTCTTATTTTTCAACATAGTCTCCTTTTAGGCTTATACACTTCGTCCAACGCTGCTCTAGTTTGTTGATCCCTTCTGAATAATAGGATTTGTCCAAGTCTGAAAAATAGCCATTCGTTTCTGCAATCACCTCCTCGTTTGAATAAAATCTTTTTCCCGCCAGACATTTCTTCATATTGGGGAACAAATAGTAGTCCGAGGGAGCCAAGTCTGGAGAATAAGGGGGATGTGAAACGAATTGGAACCCTATTTCCATTAATTTTGCGACCACAACTGCTGAGGTGTGAGCTGGAGCGTTGTCTTTGGGGGAGGATTACCTTGCCAGGAAGATGGCTGGACTACCGAGTTGTTCTAATGGTAAGATGGATTATAGCATGCACGCTTAGTTTGCTGACGTGCTTCAGGAGGATATTGAACTTCTTGAAAGCTCGAGCACGAGCTGGCTTGTAGCATTCAAGCGAGATGCAATCAATTCTGGAATGGTAAGACCAGTCTTCCTATATGTTTATTCGGGCAAGCTCCACCATAGTATTGTTGCTGAAAACGAAGGTTAGTTCGGACTGTCCTTATGACCGCCAGAACATAAGTTATTAACTAAGTTAGTTGTGTGGTCCACTGTGGTGGGATGAATAGAGTCGTCCTCTTGAGACGTGTTTCTGAAAGCTAAATCAATCTAGATGAGCCAGTTACCACAGAAACTGCAGTGGAGACGAAATTTAGTCCGAGCTGCTCCTATGGAAGTCGGTCTTGAGGGATTGATACTTCGGACTGTCACAATGATAGCTGGAACATAAACTAGTGACTAGGCTGTAGATTGGCCGATTGCGGCGGTGAATAGCATCGTCTTCTTAAGAAGTTTGACAACAGGATTGCTGAAAGTTGTCGTCTCGGGAAGTTTCGACTGTAGCTGAGGCGGACAATCTCAAAGTGAAACCCTGTAGGCCACTGCGACATATAATCCAAATAAAAATCTTCGGACAGCTTAATCTGCTGTAAACCCTGAAACAAACTGTAATATCTTACTATATATTAAAAGTTCTTAGATCTTGTGCAAGAGGTATTTGCTCTTTTTTTTTCTTTTTATTAACTTTTTAAATCCTTTTTGTTTTTATATCAAGTGGTTGACAATAGGCCTTTTAAAAACAGACTGGCTAATTATTTTTTTTTTTTTTTGAACATATATTTAAGAACGCCTACCTAGCTAATTACTTTTATCATCAACAAAGTATTTCGCGTTATTTTTACTACTAGTTGTTTACAGTGGTTACAGCGGTTTATCGGATGCACGGCGTCAGGCGAACTAATGTGTCGCGTCGCCACAGAGCGTTGTCGTGATGGAAAAGGAGTTTTTTGTGGGTCAATCGTGGGCGTTTTTCTTGCAGCTCGGTTTTCAAACGGTTCAATAACGATGAATAATATGCACCTGTAATAGTTTTACCCTTTTCCAGATAGTCGATGAAGATTATTCCTTGCGAATCCGAAAAGACAGTCGCCATAATCTTTCCGGCCGAAGGAACGGTCTTCGCCTTTTTTGGCGCAGATTCCCCTCGGTAACCCATTATTTAGATTGTTCTTTGGTCTCAGGAGTGTAGTGATGTATCCATGTTTCATCCACAGTGACGAAACGACGCTTAAAGTCCTGCGGATTCTTCTGGAACAGCTGCAAACCGTCCTTGCAACACTTCACACGATTTCGTTTTTGGTCAAGCGTGAGCAATCGCGGCACCCATCTTGCGGATAGCTTTGTCACGTCCAAATGTTGATGTAAAATATTATGTACCCGTTCATTCGAGATGCCAACAACACTAGCGATCTCACGCACCTTCACTCTTCTGTCAAACATCACCATATCATGGATTTTATCAATGATTTCTGGAGTAATAACCTCAACAGGGCGTCCAGAACCTTCAGCGTCACTTGTGCCCATATGGCCGCTCCGAAAATTTTGAAACCACTTATAAACTGTTCTAATCGAAGGTGCACAGTCACCATTATGTTTATCAAGCTTCTCTTTAGTCTCCTGAGGCGTTTTGCCTTTCATAAAGTAGTGTTTAATCAACACACGAAATTCTTTTTCGTCCATTTTTTGAAAATCACTCGACTTCCTCGATTCAAACGAATGGCAAACACATAGAAATAGACCGATCTGGCTGAAACTTGGTGTGTGTTCTTCCAAGAGATGTTACTAACTAAACATAACCTCGATATGCGCCAGTAGTGCCATCTTTCTGACTATGCACGAACTTTTCAAACATGCATGCATGAATAGTTATATGGATGTATAAAAAAGTACTTGAGATCCCTATAGGTCTATTGTTCATTGTAAATATTTACAAGTTATTTCTCTTAAATTCAAGCCGAATATTTTAATGAAATTTAGAATAAACCCTCCCCTCCCTTAATTCATTGAGGAGTTGTGATGATCCAAGAAATCTGTATCATTTACCAGAGATAGTCGGAAATTTATAGACAAAATGAATCATTATTTCGGTCTATCCTCCGCATCCTCAGCATCCATCTAACCAAAAACGATTGTGTTTGCAATGGATCCAAGCGTCTGCCAAAATTTTAGGGATAAGATGTTTTCGTGCGATCACGATTGTGGAGGGAGAGCCCCCCAGACTACCCGAAGACGAAAAATTCCGTCTGCCTTCTCTTTTCCGCTTGTATTGCTCTAACGTGGCATGTCTAGAACAAGAACGTTATTACACCGAGAAAGAGAGGTTTTACGCTCCAATACCAGATTGAAAGTTACGAAAGTCCTTATCAAAGTTTTAACAGCAGCTTGACTCTTCGAACAGATGGCAATTTGTTTGTACTTCAAGAATAGCCTTAACTTTCCGTCTGCTGATAAACCGTGAGATGGTTTTCAAGGATTATGTCAATTTCCGTATGAGGATCCTCGCAGAAAAATCTATTCCAGAATGTTCCTCTAAATTGGAATGATCTGTGTAATAAATATGATGTCAAGGAATAAAAGCACAGAGTGTGAATCTCTTTACCATAGGTGGGAATTTCGGCTTGAACTTGGCTTATAGCCAAAGACGGGCTCATATGGAATTCTTGTTCCAGAATGAATCCACCTCTGGTTAAGTTGAGCTCTCTGAGCCTCACATATCCATAGGTTATGATGGGTTAGATGACACTTGTGTATATTTAAAGGATCGTCCGCCGTGTTAATTTGCATATTTTCCACTATTGCTCTACGAAACGTTCGAGGGCCCAAAAAGACTTTGTTCGCCATAACTTCTAGATATAGTTTTCAGCTAAAGTGTTTAAGTGTTTTATTCAGTCCTTTAGTTCCAAACGCGTGGGGGCAATGGAGGCACTTTCATTGTAGTAATATGCCTTTTCTTTGATTAGAGATCAGTTTTCAGCCAGCGGATAGATACACAGCCCGAGGTATGGATTTTTTTGTTTTTTTTTTTAAATATTATTAAACCAAGCTCAGGGGATACCCTATGATGCAACGCACAGCAGGGCAGGAAGTAGATAGGGAAAGGATTAGGGGATATAAGAAGAGTGGCGGAGGTGCCGCTGTCTGTCGCCCTTAAACTTCCACATATTGTATGTTGGAGAAAAACCAGAAGTTGGTAAATTGTTCCACAATCGCACTGTTCGGGATAAAAAAGCATCACGGGATTTTACTGTACAGCAGAAAGTAATTTGAAGGGCAAAAGAATTTATTAATCATAATTTTATGTTCGCTACAAATGAGTTTTCTACATACGCCACAAGATTTCTAGGTTATTCATCGTCTTTGGTACCCTCTCCCTTTTTTGAAATAGGCTGAACGTGACAAGTAGAATTTTACCCAAAGATAAGGCGAGAAACACTGACGACCTGTGTATTTGGAGACGAAGTGCCCCTAAAATACCTTGAACACATCTCTCGTATATATGTGTACACGCCTATATTGCATCCAAAATGTCAATTTCATCTAAGGAGAGAAATGCCACCTCACCATTGCTAAATACTAGAACCTATGGCGGATGGGGGGTGGTTCCAATACGGCATACTGCATATCAAATAAAAGGTCTCGCCGAGTACTATTGAGTATTGTACTTATTCCCAATTCTTTCTCGGGACGTTTTGCTACCGAAAACCCCATTTTCATTCTCTTGGGTCACATACAACCCAGTTACTAAATTTCGCATATAATTTTGCAGTTGTTTCTTTCACGGCCATTATTGCTCTTCGCTCTGAAAATTTTTCTCATAGGAAGTCATTTTCCACGATTCACCACCCAAGAAAGTCTGTAACGTCGATAGTTGCTGTGCGGGGTAGTCATGAGATTGTCCAGGGCCGTTTGCCGACGTTGCTGGGTTCAGAGCGCTGTTCTAGCTCCGCGGTTCGGGCGGTATACGTAACACACACACTACTTAACCTACACTCACTCACTTACTTACAATAACTTAGGACTACGCGGCGTAGGTGCGGGGTTGGAGCGTGCGCTTACTTCTCCTTAGGCCAACACGATTAACGTGCGCTTGTCCTTAGGAGTAGCCAACACGAAGGATGCGGGACGGAGCGTGTGCTCGCTATTCTTCTGACCAACACGATGATGTGCGCTTGTCGTCAGAATAGCCAACACGGCGGGTACGGGACGGAATGTATGTGTGCGCTTACTACTCCCCTGACCAACACGATGAACGTGTGCTTCTTCGTCAGAGTAGCTAACACGGTACGAGGACGGAGTTTATATTCGTGCGCTCGCTACTCTTCTCATCAACACGATTAACGTGCGATTATCGGCAGAGTAGCCTACACGGGGGTACGGGGACGGAATGCGTGTGCTTACTAATTTTCAGGCCAGCACGATTAACGTGCGCTTGCCGTTGAACAAGTCAACACGACTTGCGGATAGGACTGGACGGGAGATGTGTCTAGTCGAGCTGCTGGGAGGCAACTGACTAATCTTTCGGTGCTTGACTGACTTTTATAGCCAGTCTTCTGGTAATCCACTGGTGGGGGTCAACTCTGTTCACTTTGGAGTTGTCCTCTCGCGGTCGGATATTTTGCTGATCGGTGACTATAATTTTCGGTTGTGTTCCCTTCGATTTTTGGTGATCGACTGCGTGATCTTACTACTGGCTGCCGGCTATTTATAGGCAGGCTGGCTGATGGCGTCGGGTGTAGAATGCTCCCTTCTACTATCACGTCACCAGCACGGGACACTACTGAGCTGCTGATCAGTAGTGTGCTCTTCTCTCGGCGGCAGGCTTACATTGTTGCGGCTGCTAGACACTCGTTTTCGCTAGTGTGTAGCTAAGATGTATGTAACTTCGTTACAAGTCGTTCAAGCTACATCCGACCGCCAAAGCTTTCCTCCGCTTTAGTGAAATAAACATTATTAAGAAAATATGTGCAGAGTATTAAATGTATCGTTTAAGAAATCTGTCATATCTGGAGGGGTCGGGCCTAAAGTTGTATGAAAAGTGGGCATTACCCTATGCCAATCAAAATTTTTTTAGTTCCATAGAAGTGTACTTACAGATAGAGAAGTAAAGCGGCATAGGTTTGAGGTGGTAAATTAAACCGTAATTAAACAGTAGTCGGAATTACCAAGAAGGGAACCGACTGCCATGGAATATTTGTCCAGGTGAGATGCATTCATTTTTGTGTTTGTTTTGGATTGCGTCTAGGAAAATAAGTTATAATTGATGTTATTATAAAAGCGGGAAGGAATCGAATACAACGTCATAACAACACAACTTTAGACCTGTACCATACTGAGAATACACGCAGTCGTAATGTCCAAAATTCGTTCAAGAAATATTTAAATTTATGGGGTACATTTTTACCCCTCGGGTGAGGTTAAGTGGAGAGGAGAAAGTTGTTTTTTTTTATTGTGAGTTCGTGGACTTAAAGAAAAATTTCACGTGTTGCAGAGCCCCATTCTTCGAAAGCTTTAGCCTAGGATCATAAAGCTGCGCAAGAACTGATTACAAAAACCACTTCTATTTTATATCAAGAAATTTTGAGAGGCTACCTGAACTCTAATTAGAAAATGCAAGCTTCATTTTCAACGATTAAATAACTCTTAAAACCAAATAAAAAATATTCTCAAAAATTACTTAAATATCATTATAAAACTCTCAACGCACCTGACTTTCTAGTATTACTTTTAAAAAAATTTCGACTAATACTGTGATACTAACATAACGAGTAGCTTTTATAGATAGAAAACAAAAAATCCATTTAATTATGTCGTCCTTCGACATCTAAAACACGCATGTTACATTTATGCTCAGCTTTAAAGTTCACACATTTATAAATCATCGATTTAATGCATACACTACACACCATAACTTTTCAACAAGGATAAAGAAGTCGATCGGGAGCAGATTAAGCCAGCACAACAAAAATAAACCCTTTTCCCTGGAACAACAGACTGCCACCGAAATTTAATAAAGCTACTCTGTTAGTTGAAAGGGGTGTCTTATCGAAGCTGCCCGACAAAATTTTATGGAAATATGTCAGACAAACTTTTATCTTGGCCATGTTAACATGCGAAACTAAAACAAAAACGAACCGAGCATATTTAATGCGGAACCTCTTCAATGGAAATCCTTTGGAGAGGAGCCAAATAATAAAAATTTACTGCCATGTTTGATTTGGCTGCTCTATTGGCGTATCGGTGAAACTGCAACCTAAGGCAATATTTATTAAGGGCAGAATACATCACAAGCAATATCAGAGAGGGAAATACTTAATTTTTTGCACTTTTCCGAGAATGGCTAGGCAACTTTAATCCTGGGTGCAAGATAAATTTTTCAATTTATTTCGTTTTTTCTGCAGGTGCGATTTATAAGGTTAATAAGAAATTGATTTTGTTTTTTTTTTTACTGCGGATGTTATTTATATGTACCAAAAATTTAGGAAGTGGACGTTTAGAATATATTCTTATGATTAAATCGCAATTCTTTTCAACGAACTCTGTGAAGTATAAATATTTCCGACACCATCTTTAGTTCTTTTAAATTTAAATCCATATCCAAATCATAGAGGGCACTGTTCAAATAAATAAACCATAAATTTAAGCCAGCAATTACGACTGATCTGTCGACTGTGACTTGATTTTCAGCCGAAATCGAGGCTGAGGCGAAATTTGTAATTAAATTGAAGTTTCAACTGCTTGAATAAACCAGAAGTGCCGACTACAACTTTGCACTTTGAGAAAAGTTTAGTTTCAGTCGCAGTCGAAGTTGCAATTTTATCTTGCAAGTGCCACATGCATTTACCATTTGTGCAAAGTTGCAAAATCATCACAGTCTATATCGAAAATTTGTTAAAGATTAATTCTAAAGGTAAATGCAAAATGACTTCAATCAAGTAAGGTTCTATCTACGGCACTGAAGATTTTTTTACCAACGTTTGTTGACATAATTTTTTATTAATTCATTTGACTTTAATCATCTCTGTTGGCTGTAGCCAGCCATGAAGGAGAGTCTTACCACCAGCTTCTAAGAGTTCTTCCCTTCCATATCATTACCTGTCATTATCAATCACATCCCCTTAAATAGGGAATTTGCAGCTTCCAGAGATTTTTCAGTACATTCACAGCCATCTTTTACCATGTCGTCAACGTATCCTAAAACTTTAATGTTTTCCTTCAGACATCACTTTGAAGATCCTACAGTTTTATATTCTTGAAATGTCCGCAAGTCTTCAAATCTGCCAGATTTTATCTAACTAGCTTCTATTCTTTGGAGTCCCGTACACCTTATATAATATACTCGTAGTATATAGTTTATTATTCATCACTTATTAATACTAACTATTCTTTTCTTTTGAAAGCGTCTAATGCACCTATTTGAGAAAAGGTCTAACATGATTTTCGACCTGATATCCTTGTGACAAGCGCTACAGATCCAAAGTAAAAATACCTACAATTTTCGTTGTTACAGGTTATATTCCTTCAGTTCAGGTTAACTTTCAGGCTTTTATTCATCCTTTACTGCATGTGTTTAAAAATTTAAACTAATTAAGTTAATGCTGCACTTTGATTATCTTGTTCCTCCTTGGTGCTCATTTTGATCTCCGATCGTACTTTTTGCTGTATATTCTTTTGGCATATTTTGACATTTCTTCACAATTTACGATCAATCGGTTAACACCGTAGTTTATTTTAATACATCAATTGTATTTACCACTAAGTGAACTAAAATGACGTTCGGATGAATAAATGTCAGAATGCACGACAAAAAGTAGAAGAAATTTTCAACTGCTCTCGAGGTTTATGAAAAAAGTTTTGAACTATACTTAGTAGGTACCTAAGTGAATATTCAATACTTTCTAATAGTATCACACGTGCTCAAACTTATATTTTTTATTTGTAATGCAAAGTGTGATGTTTATTTAGTTCATTCTACGTCACGCCAGACTTTCTATTCCGTGTAGCAATATAAAAGAAGCAGAAGTTCATAACATTTTGCCGTATATTTTGACATTTAGATACGATAAATACCGCGGATAAAATAATTAAATCTTGGAATTAATATATAAATACAATTGTATAGTATGACCACAGACAATAAAAGTAAACAAGAATGGAAACAAACAAGAAACAACAAGTATAAAAGCTAGAATTGAACTAAGACCAATTCTTATGATACTCTAGATCATAGGTTCCCAAACTGGGGGGGGGGGGGGGCAAGCAATATTAAGGGGGCGCAAGAGCCCTGAAGTATTAATAAAAATTATTAGCTTTAAAATAACAAAAAATCATATTTGACCAATTCATAAAAAATAGGAAAATATTAAGGATCCGGCAACAACGCCTAGCCACGCCATAGGTCAACGACATTCGCTCCGAGGTCGGATTATGGAAACGTTGTCAAGAGATAGCATGTCATTCATTCAAAGCAGATGTTTACCTACGCTCCTCCCCAGCTTTAACTAGCTGGAGAGACAGAGACAGAAACATCATGATATCTCTTGACACCGTTTCCATAATCCGACCACTGCATTCGCTCCCAGCCAGGGTCTGCGGCGGTCGCGAGCACAATGATCAGTCGTTGTTCACCATTTCGATCGTCAGAGCTACGGGACGTTACGCCTTTGCCTTAATTAAAAATTTGGTTCGATTACGTTGCTATTTTTTACTTGTTACTCGTATTATAATCTTATATTGTTTGACCCAAGTTTAATTAATAATAAAGGTAAGTATTTATCCTTGAGCGTGTCTTTTACAAGTATTGCTTTTTACAAGAAAAACTGTTTTTTTAAATTTATTTCGGAAGGATGTATTTCTGGTAGTCAGCACGTTTTTAGTCATTTTCAATGTGTGACTTTTGTTTTCTCTTTTTTTTAGTTTATTATGGACTCTGCTAAATCCACTAGCACTAAAAAAAGAAAGTACATGGAAGAGTATATTAGGTACGGGTTTGCAGTTATGGTAAAGGGTGGAATGGATTGACCACAATGTGTTTTATGTTATGACGTTCTTAGTAACGACGCTATGAGACCTACACGCCTTCAACGACATTTATCTACAAAACATGGTGCACTAAAAGAAAAAACTAAAGAGTTTTTTCAAGCTAAGGTTCAAAATTTAAAACGTATGAAGTTGGACAATACTGGTGAATTTTCTCAAGCAAATCAAAAAGTTGTGGAAGCCTCATATAAACTTGCGCTGCTTATTGCAAAAGAAAAAATGCCTAATACTATTGGTGAAAAGCTCATTAAACCTTTAGATTCTGGAAGCAAAACAAAGCTTTCGCAAATTTCACTTTCGAATAATACAGTTAAACGTCGTATTCATGAAATGGCAGAAGATATCAAATTTCAAACGGTGAAAGCTGTCAGAAAATCGCCTTTCTTTGCAACTCAGTGTGATGAAAGTACCGATATAGCGCCATGTTGTCAGCTAATGGTATATGTGCGCTTTATTTATGAGGGTGCTATAACGGAAGAGATCCTGTTCTCACAGGAACTGAAAACGACTTCAAAAGCTGCTGATGTTATGAATGCAATTTCTGAATTTTTTGAAAAAAAATAATATTCCATGGGAAAAACTTGTTGGTGTGTGCACAGATGGTGCTCCTTCGATGATAGGATCGCGTTCTGGATTTGTTACATTATTAAAAAATAAAAATCCCAATATAACAGGAATTCCCTGTGTTATACATCGACAAGCTCTGGTGGCTAAAACGCTTTCAAACAGCTTTAACGAAGCATTAAATATATGTAACTATTAAAGTTGTTAATTTTATGAAAAAATAGTGCCTTAAACACCAGGCTTTTCGAAACTCTTTGTTCTGATTTGGGTTCAAAACATAAAAAGCTTCTATTCCATACGGAGGTACGCTGGCTTTCCAAGGGAAATATGTTATCCAAACTATTTGGCTTAAGGACGGAAGTACAGCAATTCCTTAGACAACAAAAAAAGGAACAGTTATTGGAAGCGTTTGCTGATCAGATTAATTTAAAGTTGCATTTCAGCAAATATAATAACCCATCATGATGCCATTCAAGCCTTTTTAGAAAAGCTGATATTATGGATAAGCTGGGACACCAAATTTTTCTTCGTTTTCAAGATTATCTTCATTAATGGACAATAGTGACAATGATAATACTAAAATTGAAGAGATCATAACTAATATTATATCTCATTTAGAAAGTCTCTTCAACGAATTTCAACCACATTTTCCCAATTTAAACGACAATGACGATCATAATTTTGCACGAAATCCTTTTAATTTTGATTTAAATATCCTTCCAGAGCACTTGCAAGAACAAGCAATCGACTTAAAATACGATTCAGTAGCGAAAAATGACTTTGAAAATTTGGAAATTACTTCATTTTGGATAAAATATTTTTCCAACTATCCTTTAATCTCGGAAATGGCTTTGAAAATTTATATACCATTTTCGACGACCTACATGTGGAAATTAAGACAAAACAACGAAACCAGCTTGATGTTGCTAGCGACCTGCGCTGCACACTTTCAAAGATGTCGCGAAGAATTTCACACCTTGTTAAGGAAATGCAGCACCACCCTTCGCATTAGATTAGTTATTCTAAATGTTATTTTTTTTTTAAATAAATAAGTTTTAATCTAGCGAACGTATAGTTTCTATTATCTATTTATATAATCCGGGTCAGAGGGGCGTGACCTCTTTATGGTATTAAAAAGAGAGCGCCAAAGAAAAAAGTTTGGGAACCACTGCTCTAGATGAATTCCCGTATGTAATTTCATATGATCACCTCTCTGTGCAAATATGGTTTTTGATGTGGTTTTTCGCATATATTTCTAGAACGGTTCGTCGGACAGTAAAAATGATTATAACAAATGTCATAGAATTTCATATACTGAGGAACTTTTCAGTACATTAAAAGCATCGAAGACTGATCGTTTTTATAGTATACGTAAAAAACCTAAATTTTTATATGGCAACACCAAGAAGACATTGCCCCGTAAATTTACATTTTTTTAAAATCCCGTGTGCAAAATGTCACATTGCGTTCGCTTCATTGTAATTCAGCCCTTAAGGCCGAATTACATTAAAAGCGGAAAGCAGCGATAGAAGCAGATTTCTTTTCTGAAACCATGCAACTGTTCTAGAAGTAAAATAATTAATTTTGTTAGATATAACCAATTAATTCACAATTAAAATCAACTTCCAGAACATCTAGACATCTGACATTTGCAGTTGACAAGTAACTGTTTTCTGTTTCTACTTTCAATGTATGGGTGGCGAAGCAGAAATATCGAATTTCTGCTTTTACCTTTGCTTCTGTCTCTGCTTTCTGCTTTTAATGTGTCACGGCCTTTAAGGGCGGTATGCTAGAGCCAAGGAATTCGGCCAAAGGAATTTTTCCAGTTATTTCTTGAATAAAAGTTGACATTATATCAAGAAATATTTTGAGAATCTGTATTTGATAATTGTATGGTATCTCAGACAATAAAGAACTAATAATGAAAGTGAAGAAATGGATAATATCCAATGAAAAATGAAGATAGACGTAAAACAATTTTTATTCCTCTATTTGTCAGTTTAAAATTGATTCACCTCTTGCAAAATCGCCTTTTCTTCCTTCAATTTTTCAATTATTCAACCAACATCAAAATTCCTTACAGAAATAAGTGTATCGGTACTTATTTCTTCAAGAAATATTGACATAAATGGATAAAGAAATGATCAGTAGTAGAAATTTAACACTACTAGTAAGATAATTGACGTCAATTAAGTTGGGATCACCATGTCATTGTAGAAAAGTTTTGAATACGTCAAAATTTAGGGCAGAATTAGGGCTAATTTAATGCCACTTCCCCGAATTTAATGCTTCAGTATTCTTACAAAAATCCATGTATAATCCAACTTTATTAAAAGTTCGGACCACCACTACTGAAAATCAGAGCCGGATCTATGGCGGGGGCACTTGGGGGCACTTCCCCCGGGCGCTAGTTTTAAGGGGGCGGCAATACGACGGACTTCTGAGCCCATAACTAAACGAGAAAAAATCTAGTTACAAGAATTGAAAATTTTTTCAGACCATACTTAACACTTCAGTCTTCTTTCCGGAATCTAAAATCTCCCTTGCTGATATCATACTTTTAATTATGCTTATACTTTTACAGTCAATTAGTTTACTGTATATTAAAATTAAGTGTGTTAGCCTCTGTAAGCTAATTAAACTAAAAAATCCGCTAAACTGTCAAATTGTACCCTTGTATCATATGAAATGAATTCAAAAAGTGTACAAAGCGGCTGGTAACCCCATGTTCCACATCATCCATCAATCCTACCTCGAATGTAGACAGAATATAAGACAGTAGGCACAAGCACATAGTTGCCAGAAAATATTTTTATGTAAGCTAAATTTAGCCATTTTAGCCGGAGTTAAGGCCCTTGAATCTGAGTGAAAAATCGGATAAATCCTTTCAACCTGAACGGCAGTTTGCCAGAATTTGTACCCAGAGTTTTTTTGAAACCGTCTCAAATTTTAGTAGTTTTAGACGAGAAGATTCATATTGAAAAGCGGCCATAATAAAAAACTAATCTCTAACATAATTTAAATTTTTAAATTGTTATCCCTTTTATTAAGACCGGACTTGTCGCAAAATATAAAAAAACATGTCAAACGTTGACAATTACTTTATTAACAAGAAAGAGCAGACAAGACCAGTAAAAATTATGTCGGCGGATGAATATCATTTAATGGCCTCCGGCGCGTCCCTGCACACCATCGCGATCTGTAATTAAAATATAAAAAGGTACAAGTGAGAACAGGTCTCAATGAGTAAAACCTAAATCCCAATCATAAAATTCACTCACACTCTAAAAACCCCTCCTAGATCATAATGTAATTCATGGTCACCCGGAGGAAATGCACTCACTCATACTAGGCCTAATTTACCTTACTTCGGTCACCAGGTAATCCAATTATGCTACCGTGTAGTCCATTTAGAATTACCTAGACCTTTCTCAAACTAATTCGATCTTTACTCACCCATTCACTCTTTCAGTAATCACCAAGAATACTGAGGAGGCTACAACCTACCTCTGGCATGCACAATTTTAAACTACCTACGCCATGCAAATTCCATGCAGCGAAACTTAAAACTTATCGGCACTACATAATGTGTCCTTGGGTATTCTCATGCTACTTTCTCGCCTCAGTGAAGGAATTTAAGGAGATTCTTTTATTTCAGAGATCCCTTTTTCCAGTAGTTATTTATTTAATTTATTGCTGCATCAGCTTACCTCTGGATTCTGCTGACATTGTGTTAATAATACCGGAGACAGGCTTGCAATTTCAATATTGCATTTTGCGCTCAACCGAAAGTCTGTCTCTATATACTGAAAAACAGCTCGGTATACGCTCGGTGTACACTCAGTATGTAGTACATTGGAGCTGAATATTGAAATTGCAATATGATCCTAGTTATAAACCATAATCATTTAATACACGAACCTTTTAGAACCGAATTTAATACTGCAATGTTGGCTACATCTTTTTCTGACATTTAATATTTGACAATTGTCAAATTGAAGTGTCTATTTCGTTTTTATTTTTCATATATACAAGTAATTTCACAATATCTGCTCGCGTCTTGTACGTGCGCGGAACTCTCTTAAGGCAAATAACAAATCAAGTGATAAATCAAATGTAAGTTCTCTAATTAAATTCTTAGTATCGTAAGCCGCAAGTGTGTCTCTGAAATTTTATATTGCAATTGCCATAATTGCATTATCAATATATCAATACTGAAATTACAAGTCTGTCTCTGGTATAAAATAAACTGTATTTGTAATAATACGATTTTTTATTTTTCTTTTATTTTAAAACAGTTTGAGATTCAAACTTCAAACGACATTTAAGATTTATAATGGATCTTAATATTTGTTTGAATGTCAAATTCTTTTTATATAACAATCATTTGTTTCAAATACAAATTGTTTTTAAATATTCTGGTTCTAGTTCCAAGGTATGCAGTATAAATAGGTCATCTATCCTATTCATATGATGCCTTGTATACCCTGGAACTGTAATAAAACTTGCCCCAAATAAAGATCGTTTTTAGAGGGGGCGGTAAGTAACGTCTTTGCCCACCTTCAATACTTTCCTAGATTCGGCACTGCTCAAAATAGGGTAAATATTATTGTCACAATTGTGTGCACCGCCTAATATTTTAGGACTCAAGTACGGCTAATTTAATGTCGCTTCCCCGAAAGCTAAAACATAAAAAAGTTTGATCTAGTACATTTCGGAAAATCTAGTACAGAATCGAATTTCTTAGGTGCTGAGAAGAAGTTTGAGTACCCACACTCCTATCCTCGGATACTTTAATAGCTAGTTAATCGGAACTGAGGTACTAGATTTTTCTTATCTTAGATCGCCTCTAACTTGGTAGTGTTATGTCCAATCGGAAAACGAACTTCGTTGCTCACCTCAGCTCATCACCAACTACAATTCACGAAAGAAAATTATTCTCTGCATACTTTTAGGGTGGGTGAAGGAGCCTCCGGCAGGGGTGGAGATGATTCCAATACGACATGTGGCATTTCAAATTAAAGATCACGGCGAGTACTATCAGGTTGTGTACTTTTTTCTCGATTCAGAAAACTGTCTCGAGACGCTTCTGCCGCCGAAAAACTCATTTTCATGCACTCGGGTCACATACACCCCAGCTACTACATAAGTTTGCATATATTGAATATATTTTTGCAATTCTTTCTTCCATGTCCATTAGTGCTTTGTGGTGAACATTTTTCTCATAAGAAGTTATTTTCCACGATTCACCACCCAAGAAAGTCGTTCAAGCTACATCTGATCGCCAAAGCTTTCTCCCGCTCAAGTGAAATAAACATTATTAAGAAAATATGTTCAGAGTATTAAATGCATCATTTAAGACATCTGTCATGTCTGGAGGGGTCGGGCCTAAAGTTGTATGAAAAGTGAGCATTCCTCTTTACACTGCTATAGTAAATACTAAATATGTGACCCGCTTAGATTTTAGAAAATAAATACATTAACATGCGTATTTAAAAACAAGAACAAGATTATTTTTTGAACACCGATAAAGGTTTTTCGGTAGTTGTCAAATTACAAAAGAATTTCGTTGTTTTACAGAGTGGTCACTGAAAACTAAATTTGTTTGTCTTATGGGTGGCCGTTGATTTGTTGCACATAGGCATTATATTTGTATATCTCGTGCCATCATTCATTCATTCACAATTTCAAATCATGTTTACTTAGTAATTGAAAATATTATGTTACCTCAATTTATATTATCGCGAAATTCACTTCACTCAGTATTCCCACGATAATTTCAATTTCAGTCAGACGAAATTTGGTATCAACGCCTGGCTGAAGCACATGAACGTAGGAAGGTGAAGTTTATTTCCTCAAATTTTTATTTCACCTGTTAATCTTCTAGCAAGTAAGTTATTTTTACATAACGTAGATGTAGAATAAAGTACATTTTTATTTCAACCGCAGTAGAGTTGGCGTCTTTCATTTAATCATTTCATTTTCAGGCAACTAATTTATTTTGTTATCAGATCTGATTTAACATTGGTATAACGATACAAGAATAGAATATACCTTCAACGCAAAGTCAGGGTGTAAGACTTTGACTATAACAAGGCAAAAAAGGCGTATCTTATCAATATCCAATGATTTTTGGGCTCTAATATTCCAATTTAAAGTTGCAACCATCGTTGGAAAAAACAAGCTGTTAACATTTCTTATTCCACGGTAAAAACGGTATTTACATTTTAACACAACGTTACATACGATTCGCTACATTTGTAACCACTTACTTCGTATTGGTATGGTTTCGAGTCATAGCAATGAAAAGCTTTTATTTCAATAAATAAAGTAATATTATTGCTAAGCTTTTAAATTATTTAAAACTAAAAGAAGATAACCTTGTTTCACACTTTGTTCGCATAAATTAACAAAAGGGGCTGCAAGCCCTTATTTTCTCCCATTCTTTTTTCCATTTGTACTAAATCCTTGTACTCCCTCCAACCATATACTTGATTTTCGAAAACAACATACAGCATAATGGTCGATTGCAGACATCGGCACCAACCAAATTAACAAGTACACGATATCATTGAGACAATAAATTAGACCTAATTGAACCCTAGAATATTATGCAGTCCACACTATTATGACAATACTATTTAACCTATTTTGAGTAGTGGTGGTCCTAACTTTCAGTAAAGTTGGATTATCCATGGATTTTTTAAAAAAAATACTGAAGCATTAAATTTGGGGAAGTGCGTAACCCACGGAAGATACAAGCCATGAAGTCTGCGATGGCACCGACAGATTAAAAGGCCTTAACGGGCCGGCTACAGCCATGCAGTAAGAGCTCAGACAGTCAAGCGGCCGTCAAGGCCTTATCAAAGCCCTTCGCAACCTCCAACTTAGTAGTGTAGGGTAAGACCATCCTGAATCCCCTCTCCCAATGTAACAGGGTAATCGTTCTTTGAGTGCCTGCTTGAGCGTCCTGGTGCGGCTTTGGAGGCACCACCCTTCACAATTGGAGTCGCACCGGGACACCTTGTATCTAAAATCGCGACTTGGGACGATTGCCAACACAGTTGTCTTTGGTTAGACGACCGTTCGGGTAGAACAACTAAGGAACTGTGGGGCAAACCTAACCCAGGTTTCACAAAAGAGCTGCAAGGTCTGAGCAAGCCTACCTTGAGAATTTTGGTGTCTATTCTTACTGGACACTGTTTTCTCAGCGGTCACCTACATAGGTTAGGACTTGTTGGTAATCCATTATGTAGAGGATGCGGAGAGGAATCGGAAACAGCGATTCACTTTCTTTGTCACTGTCCGGCTTTCTCCGGAAAACGTTATAGATTTCTTGCCTCACACCGCCTAGATGAATTGCGTGAGGCCGGTAGGGGGGGTTAGGAGCCAATTATATGGTTCATAAGAGCATCTGGCTGGGATCGTTGCTCGTGGGTCTGAAGGGTGAACAACGGGCCTTACCGTGGCCTACGTTCCAGCCCCTCCACCAGGAGGCTCAACCTCTCTTCGATCCATCCATCCAACAGCTCCTTCTCACATGTTTTGTACATTCATTGTTCGAACCAAATCGGTTCGAATATCTTTTTGTTTTTACCGATTACTTTTAAAGGCAAAACATCCTGAAAACAAAGCATCAAATTTTTACGAAAATTAAATCTAATTTGATTACTCTTAATCAAAAAACAGGTACACAACCTAACAAAGGCATGTATTTGTCATCTACATAACACATTGCACAAAGACAATACAACAATATAGCCTCATTGAGCAGATCAAACTAAAATTCTTATCAAATGATTGAAGCAATTAGATTCGTGCTAAAACCAATTGCTGAAAAAAGAGCATATGCAAAAATACCATGCTAAAATTGAGTTCTAAAAGCAAAACAAATTCAATCTAATTACAAATTTTCCCCAAAAATAGGTACAACATCTAACCAAAGCATGTGTTGTCATGTAGCATACAATGCATGGCACAAATACAATCAGATCAAGCAGATCAATTTGCAACTCTATCATCATTATAAGTAGTATCGAACGGGAATTTCTTCTCTACGTGATAGAGATAACATTTTTTGCAAATATACAGAATTCAATTTAACACAGCAGCATTGGTTGCTTTAAATTTCTTGTTACTATGCATTTTTGTTCGTTGCTATGCATATTTTATCTCTAGTACCGTAAAATTACAGATGCACGGCCAATTCTTGTGATCATGCGCCTCTGCTACTCCATCATTGGTGTCGTGTACAAACAAGGGCTATATAAACAGCAATTTAACTTGACTCGATCTCTTTTTCAGTTTGGCAATGCAGTGATTAACTTGGTAATTTTTTCTCAGTGGTATTTCCTAGTGTTGTGAATTTTTATTAACAGTCTAACACTTTCTTTGGTTGACAATTGAAATAAATTCTTCTTGTTCTGGGTTGCGACTAGATTAAGAGATTTATTTGAATAGCGAGTAAAATAAAGATTCTTTTTCACGGGTAACGACTGTAATAAGAAAATTACTAATAAAACACTTTATTGTGGGTAACGACTGTAATAAGAAATTTACTAACAAACACTTTATTGTGGGTAACGACTACAATAAAGATTCTTATTACGGGCAACGACAGTAATAAGAAATTTACTAACAAACGCTTTATTGTGGGTAACGACTACAATAAAGATTCTTATTACGGGTAACGACTGTAATAAGAAATTTACTAATTTAACACTTTATTGTGGGTAACGACTACAATAAAGATTCTTATTACGGGCAACGACTATAATAAGAAAATTACTAACAAACACTTTATTGTGGGTAACGACTACAATAAAGATTCTTATTACCGGTAACGACTGTAATAAGAAAACTACTAGCCAACATTTTATTGTGGGTAACGACTGCATTAAAGATT
This sequence comes from Dioctria linearis, assembly GCA_963930735.1. NCBI lineage: Eukaryota > Metazoa > Arthropoda > Insecta > Diptera > Asilidae > Dioctria > Dioctria linearis. Next base: position 165,464,180 of record OZ005743.1, on the reverse strand, counting down.
CTCTGTGGGTTTCGACTGCAGTAAGAACTACTCACCTCACTTTATTCCGGGTATCGACCAGAATAAAGAATATCCCAATCCCAAACCTCAGTTAAAATTATTCAAATCAAGTGAATCAACTGCCAAACATAGATCAGGTGAGTACAAAGTTTATTGCAACAGAATTATCATATTTGCTATATTTCACATACAATACGTTTTTGATAAATTGGATTATTTATAATATTAAAACTCTAGTTGGATATTGAAGTGTAGAATTAATAGTCAAACGAAAAGAACCACTAACTTTATACCAGTGGCATCAATTTTCACCCCATTTTTCATTATTGCATGTACGCTCTGACTACGGGCAGTACACTCATCATAAAGGAAGAACTAAGATTTCATATTAAATAGATCCTAAAGCCTAAAACTGTCGCTTCCACAAAAGCTGAAGTTAAAACAAATTGCAGACAAATGTGTTTTCTTTCTAATGTTTGTAAAAAAAAGAATCCTCTAGAACAAATTTATGGAAATTATAACGTTTGAATAAAATGCGAGCTACTTTTATATGGAAAATTCCTCGAATAAGACAAGGCAAGAAAACTGTGATGTTCGCCTGCTAACCGGCCCACTACTCTCTTTTTCAGACTTTGTACATGGCTTGTATGTTATGGGAAGTGGCATTAGCTTAACGTTAATTGAGCCCTAAATTTTGACGTATCCAAAAGTTTTCTACTAACCTAATTGACGTAGATAATTGTAAATAATACTTTTAAAGCTGTTAAAGCTGTTTAAGGAGTTTCTTAGATTTATTGGTAAGGAGTTCGAAATACTGTTTACTTGGACAAAATATTGTTGATCAGTCAATAGAAATTTACTGCTAGATGGTAGAAGAATTAATGTTCTACTTAATCTACTGAAATGCCAGAATTTACTCAAATAATCCGCACACTGAAAATTTATGACTTTAGATCACTGTTCTGAATTTGAGATACCCTGGACGGATCACTTGAACAGAGTGTCAGCAAAAGGTGAAGTGAAGCTACCTTTCCGCGATATTATCGAGCCCATTGTAAATTTTACATGTACATACATACCTACCTGTTCGGTAAGGGAGCCGAAAGGTTAATTAACGCTTACCACTTGTGGGGGCGTAGAAGTACGCTTATCACTGGTGGGGGCGTAGCAAAGTTCTAAAGAGTAATTACCGTTTTGCGTATAATTAAAAAACTTTACTTTATTACAAAACATCGATCATATTATACACATTAATTGCTTACGCCTAAATATTATATTTTTCCATTATTTGTTTGTAGAATGCAGCAATGGTATTCAGAATTCATGATTGGTATGTTGTGGGGTCATTATATGTTATGATCATCTGATCATTCCACCACGGGCGGAATTGGTGACGTGTTTCGTTTTGCAAGTTGTGGAGTAATCGGCTGGACTTCAAATGATGTTACAGTTGTTTTTTTACATGTGTGATGGCCCAATATACGGAAGATTCTTCCAGCAGCCAAGGGCGCATTTTAGTGAAATAATTAGCAATTGCTAAACAGTAACGTCGCATTGTACTGTTCTGCAACTGTCGGTTATTTTGCTGATTAGCTTAACAGCTGGCTGCGATGAGCGCTTAGTGGAGCAATCGACGATTACAATAATAATTAACCTTCGCATGGTAATTATTATGTAAAGCGATTGTTTACTACTGAGCGACTCAGGTGCTGCAACCGGTAGAACAAACGGCAAGGTTGTTGTCGTTTGTTTACATCCGCGTTGTTAAGTAAAGTCTACTTCCGAATATTGGTGAATAAAAGACCAATGACTGGACTGGCGAGTGCCTGTAGTATTTTTTAGCCGCTCCGTTATCACTCATCGCGATATCAAGTTACAGTTCGGTTCAGATTGGTTTTGCTTTTAAAAGGTATTAAGATAGGTCAGTTTGGTTTATGGTTTAATAAAGAAACTGTGTTAAAGAAATTCGAGTATCGCTTTTAATTATTGGATTCGTTAATTCGATTGCTCAACGGGCACGACACATGGTCGCAAACACTGATATGTGACCCAAAGGAAAGCTGCTACTGTGATGAGTACAAATATGTAAGTGCTTACATAATGATGTACATGATGGGTGTCTAGCGGTTTTAGAACCAAATATTTCTTGTTGATGTTCTTGATGTAGGAGCGTGTGGTGTAGTTGTTTGCAAATACTGCATTTGATTTTGCTGTGACATCTCTCAACGTTTTTGTGGGTTAAACAATTACCACACAATTTGTTGTTCTCAATATATCGTTTTCTCTCATAAATTGATAGACCTTTAATTGCTTGATACATGTCTATTTTGTTCGGTACTGGCATTTTGCCGTATTTGTTGTAGAGTGCTATCCCTTGAAGCGGGACCTATCTTGGTTTTTTACGAGGCCGCATAATTTTCTGTGGCATGAGTTCTTCTTTTTAGAATGCTTTAGTGATTCCAACGATTGAAATCTATTTTCCAAGAAGCGAAATAGAACGTCATACGTTGGAAGCTCTCGTGGCTTTTCTAGACCTTGCTCATACAGCTTGTGACTTTCGAGGTCTAATCTCTGAATTACTAGATGATCTATCAGTGGAGCCCACTTGGTAGTATGTATACCAAGATTGGATATTGCGTGTAAGCATTCTTTTGTTATATCGTGAAGCTTGCGAATACCAACAGCCGTCTCGTGGTCTAGCTTCGGTTGGGCTAAGTAGTACCTGTACTTAAACTGAGAAGAGCTTCCTTTTATTATTTTACCTATCATTGAGCAACTGCCATGCAGTTTTGTAATTGACATCTGAAATTGTGAGGTGTTGTAATAGACTGGCGGCTTCTCTCTTCATATGAGTTTTTAAGTACTGCATCTTCTCAGCCTCTCCCAGCCTGCTGTTTTTATGGTGGATCAGCCTGATGAATATATCATGAAATGATGTCCAGCTTTGATAGTCTCAATCGAGCATAGGTATTGCTTATCTAGGTAGCTTGATGTCATCATCGCTTCTTTTGAAGGTTCCTAGTTTATCTTGCAAAAAGATGATATTATCTTGGTAGATGTCATCAGTGGCCTGAAACACCTTATTTTCACTGTACTCTTTGTATATCTCAGTTGGACTAGCTATCATATTAGTATGATTTATCGCTATTTTATCCCAGTAAGCTTTAATGGTGTTTAGCTTATGTTGGTAATAGAAATTGGAGTGCACGTTATCTGCTTCTCCCTTGATAGATTCCACTAATCTTTAAACAACTGGATTGTTTCTTGCTGAGCACGGAAAAGTTTCATGTGATCATCCATTTTGTTGGTATCATTTTTTACCATGGATTTTTCTTCTTCCAATACTTCTTCCAGTTTATTCAGCAATAATTCAGAAATCGTGTCGTAATGTTTTTCATGTTCTTTGAAGAATTGCTTCTCACAATATAGATGCTACATATACAGTGAGAATCCTCTTCAAAAACAATATAGAAAAGCTAGGAGAATCAAAACGGAGAGCTGCAGTGAGACTACTACAAAATGAGAAAAAAAATTCCAAGAATAAAGAGCTGGAGAAAGATTACAAAATGTTTATGTACGACTACATAACTCTTAATCACATGATGCCCTGTACAAATAAATTTACAAATGGTTACTATCTACATCATCAAGCAATCATCTATATTTGACATCTACCATGGAAGTTATAAATCAATTTTTTTTTTTACATAGTTGAAGACCAAATTTCTAGTACAGATCTATGAAATGTTCCCAAAACTGACAAAGTTAGAGCATTTAATGTAATTATCTAAAAGCTTACAGTCTTTAGTACTTTCTGGTTAGCTCCAAATTTTTTGAAAGTTGTTCAACATGTCCCACAAATTTTCTACTTAATTCATACAAAACTCAACCAGGTCACAGATGCAGCATGTGAATTAGAAAATTGTCATCCTACATAAACGTGCGAATTTGGTGAGCCTTCAAAAAATTCTGCTTTCATTTTCCCCATGCTAAGTAAATCCAGGTCTAGAAAAGTCTAGAAAATATATAAGTATGCAAAAATCGTCTTTTTATCCAAGGTCTTAATAATCTAGTTGTTCCATGCAGTGGAAGGTCAATTATCAATCGATAAAAATTTACAAAATACTTGACAATGATAAAAATCTCGCAATTAACTAAAAACATAAATAAAACAAATTTTTATTTATCTTGGAGCAGCGCAGCCTTTAACTATCTTCGTATAATGGAATAATGCTGTTTTTTTTTGTTCTCCTTAAATGTTATGAAAATTTTGGTTTAAGGTCATAAAAATTCAAATGCTTAAGTACATGGGTATACTTCATAATGCCTACTTCCTCGGTTCCTAGGAATTATATCAACTCTACAAGATTTCGCAACACTTACATACATGCATATAAGTCCCTTGACTTATTAAGGAGCGTGAAATTTGTTTCTTACTGCTCTCCACCATGCGGTATCATATATATGTGCTCCTCCATGAATAAATAACATGATCCACAATTCCGTAATTTGTTATCCTTTCTCCGTGGGGGATTCTCGAGTATTTTTATAGTGCTACTTTACGTCCTCCTCCTTTGAAAACGAAAAGTCTTCTTAACTTAAAGCTACTGAATTGTGCCAACTTTAAGTATTTTTATTGATTTCGGAGCATATCATTGCGTGAGCCTGCCAAATGGCTTAAATTATGAAATAAAAAAAAATAAAATTCGCATTGCAGCTGTCTGGATGTTGAAAGAAATTTTTATGGTAAGATGTTAAATTGCTCTGACTTAAGTGGAAAGGTACACACGTACATATATACTATAGTAGATTTAGAATGGAATGAAAAAGGAGAATAAAAGCTTAAATTCCTTTCGAATGCTTGACTTGATCTTTCTTCGGTCAGGTTTAATGAGGTAAAATTTGAGGAGATTGTTATGTTTATTTCAATTTTAGAATTCAGTTTTCAATTTATGCGAATGAATTAATTGGGAATTATATCGTAGATCTAACGTTGTTAAAATGGAAATGAAACTAGCGAAGAGTACTTACTTACCTCCAATCTAATCTGAATGACGATTTTCGTCCTAAAATCCTGTAACCTACACAATGGTGGTATTGTTATTGTTGTAAATCGCGAGAATTACTGTATTGACATCAATTCCTTATTTTATAAGTGGCGTTTGTGAAAACTCTTGTTCCTCAAATACAAGTAGATGCTGATGCTTATTTACAGTATGCATAAACTAAATACTGAGATACTGGATTTTCACTCAATCCTGTAACTTAAGGTGAAGTAGTTTTGGCAGTACCTTCAATTTCGTCAAACGCTACAGCATGAGTGAGATTACGCTGAGATTTTTCAGGCTGATATTTCCATTTTGTTTTTTTTTGAGGTTCTTACTGTTATATACAATAAATGTCTAAATTATGTAGTCTGTGTTTTCCAAGAGCTGGAAGATTGTTAAGGAATTTCCTATCCCTTAAACTGCCAGCCCTTCCTCGGTTAATGAAGGATATCATATCATTTGTCGTTGGTCGAAAATTCTGTAATGCGACTAAACTTATATATAGGGTGATTTGGAATTGGTGGTCACAGGACATAGTTTTAAGTAAGCGAGGGGAGGAGCAGGCGGATCTAACAATAAAATTAGGGGGGGGGGGGGTTATCTTACTCCAAAATAATAATACAATTGTTGTTTTAATTTACCAAAAACGATTAGATATTTCAACGTTTATATAACATTTATATAACATTAAATAATGTAAATATGTTATATGTTCCTTGATATAGGCCAGTTGACACACTCAGAGAAAAGCGGCATTGTAAAATCATATGAAGTAAATGTAAAAAAAAGTGTAGTATTATTTACAACATAAATTTTCAAACTAAAAGGATTCTACTTTAAAATAACAAAGATAAGATATAAAAACAAAAACACCAATATAAAAACAATCATTTGTACTGTTAATTCTACAATTCTACAATTGTTGGTTCATGTAGTTTCGTGTATAAATCATGTGTGAATGCTGTACAATTTTACGACAAACCTGCCCGATTATTGCATTGGCGTCATTGTCCACAAAGCATCGGTGATGTTCGTAGTGAGTTGCAGGAGTAGATACCAATTCTATTATTTTTAATTGCTTAGCTCAGTTTAATAAGTCAACGTGTTGTAGTGGTTACAATTATAATAATATTAAACGGTGTTTAATAAAAAAAATTTGTTTAGAAAAAATAACTAAGTGGAATATTTCCAGAAATTGTTTAAAAATTCTTTTTTTTTACGCAATTAAAATTGTTGGGCTACGGCCGCAATTCTGCGAAAAGTTATTTGTTTGGAGAAAAGAAAAGGTAGGTGTACTTGGAGAAGGTTTTAAGTTTAATTTCTAACCATAACTTATTTGCAGTACGGTATTGAAGACGAAACACTTTCTGCACAATCTAAAGTGTTATCGTGGTTGACAAATTTTTCAAAGTCATATACACCATCATCATCAACTGAACAATTATTTACTTCGGAGATTCCAAGTCTACTGGTAACTTTTGACATATAGTGAATATTGTCATTTGTGTGTAACAATATACTATGTAGAACATTTCAAAATTATTAAAAAGTACATGTAGAGGACGAGCATTGCAAAATTTTTATTCTAAGAACGGACAGCTATTAGATTTTCATCGAAAGCAATTAATATCGATAATACTAGAAGATTACAACTATAATGGCAGAGCACTGAATGTGAATGATTTTCAACCACTTGCCCAACAAATTGTAAATCTTTGTCATACTGAATGCAAGGTATTCATTTACTCGCAAGATTTAAATGCGTAAAACATTATTGATATTTTTAGGAATACTATATTTTGTTCCTCGTCAAGGTAAAAAAAAACCCAAAAGGCAAGCTCTACGACAAGTATATTAATTTAAGAGCCAAAATTAAAAAAGTGAACAGCAAACTTAAATGTGATCCTGTGACGACTACAAAAGTTGAATTTGATGAAAGTATTGCACAAGCTATAAAAGAAACTTTAAGTAGGAATTGTAAGGATTGGGATCAGCTTAAAGATAGCTGGGAAAGGACGTTTCTGTTGTGACGAAAAGAGTTAATGTCAAAATCTAAGTCAAATGTAGAATTTTTGAAAGCATGGCCACGATACAAAGATTCGAAGGGCTATGAATTAGTAAGCCTAATATTTATTTAGACGACTTGTTTTTAATACAATTTATTTTTCTCGATAGATACAAATAGACTTCCTCCTTTTTAGTAAGTGGAGTGAATTTAAGACTTTAATTGGACCTTATTATGATAGTCATATACATACATGATAAATCAAGCCGAGAAATATTTGCATCTTCAAGACAGATTAATTCGATAGGTAATATTACTTACATTGAAAAGTAAATTATGAGATTAACTTAGTAATTGTGCATTCCAGATTTCGTTGATTACATCTACACTATACTTTTATATGCGATAATACTGCCAACAGCACGATTTAAGGACGTATCGGGTACACAGAAACGCAAAGCAACTATTAAAATGCTCAGGAAAGCTTCACACTACATGTGATATCTTTTAATAATTATAAGACTAAAGTAGGTGAGCTAATGTCAAAATATTACAACGCAGCTTTCACTATTCAACCATTTATTATAATAGTCGGATCGATTACTTTCAAATCGAAAGTTTTTTTTGTGTATTTCGATAATGAACTTTATAAACTTAACTCTTTTCTTGAATGTATGGATACTTGCTTTAAAATTTTCCAACCGCTGGCTCTAGAATATCCGAAAGCATGTCAAGGGCCTTGGATATTTATTCAAAAATTTTTTATGGGATAAATACAGATTTTGACGATAATCTTCTTTCTATTGATACATTAATAAATTTTTTGCGTACATCGGATTAAGTACCAACATTTCCTGACTTATCACATACTTTGGCTATATTAACTGTATATATATTATTCAGTTTAAAATCTAATTGTTGTTTAATAATGTTGGAACTAAGAACCCTTATACATATATACGAGTATATTATATATATGTATATATATATTATTATTATGTTTACCTCGCAAAACCTATATAAGAAATAAAACAATATAATAACTACAACTAAATTTGTAAGTGAAATAATGTACGATTATCATTAATAATGTAAATACGTTCAATTCCGAAATTGTAATATTTTAATAAAAAAATTATTAAGAAATATGTTTGTTTTGTATTTCACCTTGTTTCATCGAATATATTCTACAGGTATAAATAATACTTATATATATTTCTGTATTTCAGCATATAAGGAAAGATTTAATTTACAATGAAGAACGACTTGTATTACAAAAAAAGAAATATTTATGTGATTAATTAATCCATAAACTAACTTTTAATACAAATAATTTTTGTAATACAACAACAAACTGTATTGTAAAATTTACACTTTTTGATTACATTTTCATAAAAGTAGGAAGTGTTATTTACAACCCCGTTCTTACAATTTTACTACTACCATTGTTAAAATAAAGGAGAATATTTATAATTTTCAAATCTAGTATTCTGTTTCATATTTGCATCTTGTTATTTCTAAATTTTCTTGTTGCTTTTTTTTATAAAATTATAGAGGAATATTGTAGATTTTACATTATTTTCTGATTGTTGTTTTATAAATATAACCTATGGAATTACAACTCGAAAAAGCTTATTATGCTCATTGTCAAATCATATAAAAACCTATATGGAGCCATTTTATATACAAAAATTGTAAAATTGAACACATTTTTGCCATATTTACAATGACTTTTTTCTCAGTGCACTTATGCATATTAAGTAGCTGATTTAATTGACATTCTGTGATAGTGAGCTAGTAAATCTCTCTTTCTTTCCTTCTCCACTTATCACTCGCAGCCATTTTTAAATTTGCATCAACATTATCTATTAACGCAAAATTTAGAGATCAGTGAACTTTTTCTACCATCACGTGCTTGTGAGCCCAATAGGAATATCTCTGATTTTCTCATGGGGCTCGGAAAGAAACAATGTAGAACTGTGGTTGGCATCATCACTGGCCACACAGCTCACTTCACACTCATTTAACAAGTCTCTCGAGAAATGTCCCTCTCTAGCTCTCGCTCTACAGGCTTGTTTGCTCTTAAAAACTCAGACAGTTTTATCTCTTATTTTTGAAAGTTTTAACTAAAAAACAGGCTGCGCTTAACTGAAACTAATTTAATGAGCTACCTTTTGATTAAATCGAAAGTTGATCCAATGTAAATTGACTCAGTTACATCGAGAACCAATACGAAAAATGGCGTTTTTGAGAAATCGCGTATTATGGTAGCACTTTTGGGTGAGTACTATTGGACGTAAAGTCTATTATGTCAGCATGAGATGACAGCTCACTACCGTGATCAGCGATATCACAAGGCGGAATGCTAGCATCTAGACTAGTGCGGGGGAGTTATATTGGGTGGTTAACCAAAACCTGCCGCCGAACACAAACCATAATACAAAAAACAAGTGAAAAAGCTAGAATTGGTCTAAGACCAATTCTTATAATACCCTAGATGAATGCACGTATGAAATTTCGTATGGTCACCCATTTGAGCAATTTTGATTTTTTGCATTGGTTTCTCGCATATATTTCTAGAACGGCTCGTCGGACAGAAAAAATGATTATAACCAATTTTATAGGATTTCTTATTCTAAAGAAGTTTTTAGTACAATAGAAATGTCTAGGAATGATCGTTTTCAAAGTATATGTAAAAAACCAAATTATTGTATGGCAACACCAAGAAGGGGTTGCCCGATTTAGCCCATTTTTGAAATTTTATTTGCTATTAGTATGCAAACACAGTGTACCAAATTTAAGCTTTCTATAGTCGGTAGTGTCCAAATATATCGTGGAAAACGAAATTTTTGTGTGGCAACCCCACGAAGGAGTTGCCCGATTTGTCTCGTTTACTTTTTTTTTTAAATGTCCGTGTACAAAATTTCAGCTTTCTAGGTGAACGCATTCTCGAGTTATCGTGCGCACAGACAGACAGACGGACGGACGGACGGACATGCAAAAATCAAAATAACTTTTAATATTATGCGTGGGTGTCCAATTTATTTTGCTCCACCATCATTATTTCGAGGTGTTACAAACGGAATGACAAACTTAGTATACGCCTATAGATTTCATCTAGGGTATAAAAATCATACCTGTCGCAAGCAAACAAGGCACACATTAAGCCCTGAAGGTGCAATTACACCACTTACTTTTACCTTACTAAAGGCGCCGATGATATGACTTCGTGCCATTGCCCCATCCAGCCTGTGACATTGTGGACATGTTTCTACAATGTCCCTATATAACTTGTAATGAGAGAGTAGTGTAGTGAAGGAGCGAATATAGTCAACCATTGTCAGCGAGCGAGGGCTCCAGGGGAGTGAAGGAGGAAATAAATGACCTCACAGAGTTATGACATTATAAACCAATTTTAACTGACATGTGACATAGTTGCAGGCACGGTAAATAAAATGTTAATGAATATATAAGTTAGATAAATTTAAAAAAACATCTCTTTCTTAATGCAATAGTGAAAAATTCTCGAAACTAACGGAATAGTAAGTGCTTTCCTCTTCGACACCAAAAGACCGATTTTATTTCTATGAAGTAACTATCTTTTAATGGACTTTGAATCTTCGGTTGTTTATTTTTGTTTAAACTTTAAATTTAAGTCTTATGCTATATTTCACCTGGTAAAAAAATCCTTACAATTCAGTGATCTGCAGCATGGTCTGAGTGATACTGAGATAATTAACTAAGACGTATACAATGCTCTTCAATCGTACAACATGAATTAGCTTGCAATCGAATTGGACTGAGAATTCAGCAATGAAATGAAAGTCTTCTTTAAGCTACTAAGTAGCCTTACCTTAAGTTTTCTTTAAGTTAATAATACGCAGTAGAGTTATCTACGACGAAAGTTTTCAACCATATAAAAATGAATCATAAATTCTAACTACAAAATGTATGTTCAAACATCTATTGTGTAAGAAGATATAATAATATCTAAGTCATGCATTTAAGAAAAGAATATAATTAAAACGGCCACTACTAACATTTGTTCCCGTTGTTGGTATTCCCCCGAAGAAATACGCTTTCCACTACAAAATTTTTTCGAGCCAGTTACGCTCTCCCCAATATTGAAGAGACGTCAGGGTGGCATTTATACCCAAAGCAGGAAAAAGAACTAGTTCTGTAGCCAAATTGTTCCGACCCATCAGCCTCTCCTCATTCTTACTTAAGTCCATGGAAAAAATCCTAGACTTACACTTTCGAAGAAATTCTGATTAAATCACCACTTCATTCTAAGCAGTTCGCTTATCAAGCTGGGAAGTCTACCGAGACTGTCATTCACACATTAGTCAAAGACAAAAGCGCTCGAAGCAAAGGAGGTGGCCTTATGTGCATTTGCGAACATAGAAGGAGCCTTCGATAATACCTCCTTCAATGCAATTAAATCAGCTGCCGAGGGTAAAGGCTTTGAGCCCTCCACGGTAAACTGGATAGACTCCATGTTTAGAAGCAGGAGGATAACCATAACTCTAGGGAACTGCTCAGTCACGATCACCGCAGAAAAAGGCTGCCCACAAGCAGGAGTTCTCTCTCCACTATTATGGTCGATCGTGATTGATGATCTGCTAGAGCAGTTGACCAGTTCGGGTTTCAATGTTCAAGGCTACGCGGATGACCTAGTAGTCACAATACGGGGCAAGCATGATCAAGTTATCGCCGACCTCATGCAAATAGCTCTCTCTAAGGTCAGCACGTGGTGTTTAAACAAAGGCCTTAGCACAAACCCCAAAAAAACTGTTATCATTCCGTTCACAAGAAGCTCGAAGCTTTCACTAACGGCTCCTCTTTTTGATAACACGAAATTGATATTTTCAGACGAAGTCAAATATCTGGGGGTAATTCTAGATAAGAAACTTACCTGGAATTCGCATCTGTCAAGAGTGACGGATAGAGCGGTACAATCTCTCTACACGTGTCGTCGCTTCATTGGCAGAACATGGGGCCTGAAGCTAAAAATGAATGTACTGGATGTACACCACGATTGTTAGACCCATAGTCACCTACGCGGCCCTCGCATGGTAACCAAAAACTAATCAAAAAACGGCTAAGGCTCTGCTTCAAAAAACCCAGCGGCTTTCCTGTCTAGGAATAACTGGTGCCATGAGAACCTGTCCTACACCAGCCATGGAAGCATTATTAAACCTTCCACCCCTACATTTTCAGGTGAAAAGGCAGCGCTCTCCAGTGCTATTAGAGTAGAAAAGGAGATAAAGTTAAAGCCAGGGGATCTGGTTGGTCATTTAAATATCTTAAAACAGATATGCTTCGAGCAAATGACGACAATATCTGATATAATCACACCCCGGGTGGATTTTGTAAGACCATTCCAAGTGGTTCTTGGTGACTGACAAAAATGGCGTTCCACTAAGCCGCTCTTCCAACAAGGATGATGTGGTATTTAGATGATCCAAAACCGAACAGTGGGGTCGGACTTGGTGTATACGGCCCCAAACCCCATATATCAAAAGCTCTAGGCTCTACCCCTACCGTATTCCAAACCGAGGTATTGGCCATAGAAGAATTCGCCAATACCTGCATTAAAAGAGCCATAAATGGCTCAACCATTCATATCCTCTCGGACAGTCAAGCTGCCCTCAAGGCCTTAAAGTTCTACACTGTTAAGTCAGGGATAGTCTGGGAATGTCTACTAACCCTCAAAAATCTGTCAAGGAGAAACAAAGTTATCCTCATGTGGGTACCTGGACATGAGGGCCACAAAGGCAATGAAATTGCGGATGGCCTAACCAAAAGAGGAGCGGAAACTCAGTTTGTCGGACCAGAGCCATTTTGTGGCACTTCAAAGTGTTACCTCAAAGCTACCCTAAATAACTGGGAGAATAATCAAGAATCCCTGTATTGGGAAAAGCTACAAGGACTTCGTCAGGCAAAAAAGTTTATCGACACCTCTGGCGGAAAACCTAAAGAACTCCTACTCCTTAGAAGAACAGAGCTCGAAATGATTACTGAGCTCTTCTCAGGCCATTGCCTCTTGAGGTATCACCCAAATAAGCTGGGTTTGGCTGAGACTTCATTCTGCCGCTTCTGTCAGGATGCTCACAAAATCTTGGAGCACTTGCTCTGCAACTGCGAAGCAGTGTCCAGGCGGAGATTACTCCACCTTGAACATGCTTTTCCTCCACCAAGTTACGTGTGGAGCCTCAATCCAAGAATGGTTCTAGACTTTATTAACAGTCTGAAAATAGAAATGGAGTAAATTCAACGGGGACTCACAATAGATCTTTCAGGTCGCAGTGATTACGAGGCTAAGACCTATACACCACTTCACAAATCTAATCTAATTCCTCCGAAGAGGTGCCTCCTTGGAAGTTTGCTTGCCATTAATCAAGCATTTAATTTTTCCTTTATCACTTAACTATATGAACAAAATTTATAATTATGTATATTTAAAATTACATTTATACTGCTGCCGTGTCAAAAATGTGAAAAAACAAATGAAGATACAGACTCCTTCGGACAAGGACTTTAATTAAAGTAACTTTAAGATTTAAGCCGTAGAATGTAAATGTCATTCCTTGAGCGCTACCAAACTAGGTGTTCTCGGTTCTCCATACTTTACTCTTGTTCTCAGTGTGATCAGATTAGAAGGAGAACTTCAATTTCCATAACGTGAAGACAAACCTGTTTAGGGATCTTCAGAAAAAAAGCCTTCACATGCCATTTGACTTAAGATTTCGCAATACAAGAACCAATCTGATTAAAACCAGTCGTGTCAAAGTAAGAAAACCAAACCTCGAATTCGTATCAAATTTGTTTGTCAAGTATCCATCTAGTAAATGTTTGCGACGAAATCGTCGCAATTCCTGACTGACGATTCCGCAGATATATCTCTAGACGCGTTATGTCCGATGATTTGTATGCTGAGCGGGAACGCTATGGCAAAAACTCCACGAACTGGCTAGATAATTGTAAAAATACCTTTTCTCTTTATCTCTGTGCATTCTCGTTGATCTCAGTGCAGATTTTTGTTTTAACGCTATCTCACCCTTTTTGTCCGGATTGATCGAATTCATAATTAGTTTTCGCCTTTTCGTCAGAACCTTACTTTTTCTCTTCTTGTCTAATTTTTCTACCACCTGTTTTACTAACTTAACGTTTTCTCAAAAAGACTCTTCTTCTTTTCTTGTCAAGTCTTATTTTCGACTCCATCCCGCCAGACTGAATAGTATGGTCATATCACCAATGGCAGTACAATCGCCGTGTGTAGACTAATGTAAACTCTGCTACCTCTGTCGGCATCGTACATGTAGCATGCTGCTGCATGCAGCACGCTACGACCATAACACTCGTTTAAAGTTTAAATTATTTTTCTTTTGTCGATAAATAATATTCGACCATTACGGGTCTATACGAAGGTAACTATTATTATCTTCACTTGGACAATGATTAGTAAAAGATTATAAAACTACACGGGCCCACCTACTTTTTTGTCCAGTTATAAGAAATAAATAAGCATTTCCTTTTGAAGTTTAAGAAAGGATTTTAAGTCTATAGACGACTGCAGACGAATGCACTGGTTCACTTAAATCCCCATAACTTTTGTAATTCTTTGCATTTAAGCTTACCTAACATTTTACAAGCGCAATCTAGATATGTTATACTCGCACTACGAAAAAATGCACACACAAAATATATACTTTTTGAACCGTAACCCTCCTGGTCCCCCTTAATTCCCACATATATTGACAATATTATTATCAACAATTTTTTGTACTAAAACTATCTTTTCTTTGAAGTTTTCAACAAAATTTACAAAAACATTTGTATTTATAATTTAGCACCAAACTCATAAAATTTTCTACACGGCCAAAGAAATTTTCATGAAATATTCGCGGTTCGCTTTAAAAGTTTTTATTTACTTTGTACTGTGTGGTGGTAGTTTCCTAATAAATCTTTTTTGACGAAACGGCAGAAGATTGTTTTTCACATATGCGGAGAACCATTTAAGAAAACTTTTATCTGGAAAACTTTTAACAATATCCTTTTGTTTCTCTCTACTTGAAGAAACAAAAAAAAAAAAAATTACAACAAAATCCAAAAGCTTTGTATGAGATCGGTCTAATGGCTGTAGAGGAGCAGCAATCCGAGCGAAAAAATTTTCTCCTTGGAGAAACCGACGAGCAAGCCTTTATGGATTTTAAGTTCTTTAACTACGAAACTTTTTCAATTTATTCTTTAATTTGTGGAATCATGTCTAGATGTGCTTTTATCCTTGGAAGTTGCCACCCTGCACCCCTCTATCATCTTACGGAAAATTAGAAAGTATCATTTTATATCCGTTTTCTATCTTTAGCCATTAGGAGGACTATCCGAGTACTTCGCAAAACTGTGATTGATAGCTTTAGATAATGGAATTCGTGCGCCGCCATAAAAGCATCGTCGATTTTTCTCATCTTAATTTATCCAAAGCATTTAAATCCAGCACATATTCCATCTCGCAGCTCAAGTGGTAGTAGTAGTATTAGTAAATAGGTAGTAGTTGAAAGGAAAAGCGATTGGTACAAATTTGGATAAGTGCTTTTGGCTGAAAGGAAAAAAAAAACGACATCCCCAAATTACTACGTCCGGAAGCTGCCGTAAGTTCCGCGGGTTTAGTCTATTAAATTTTACCTGAGGTAGGGTATTGCCAGCTGGCTGTAGAGAAGGATTCAGCATCAACGTTATGAGAGAAATAAAAAAGATTGAAGTGTATAGTCTCGGAATTGTTTTCCATTCAAGTTTATTGAACAACTCGTAAAAATTTACCACCAGAGATGTACTGATCGAAAATTACAGAAAACTCATAAACGCAAATGGTGTTTAGATAGCTGGCGGGGAGAGATATAAAACGTTGATTACACTACGAAATTACGAGAGATTTCCTTGGGTGTTGCTAAAAAGCAATTTTTAACATAAACATACATAATATGTTTTATTACTGTGATCTGGGCTCGGTTCATACATAAAAGCAATTTTATTTCTTTTTAGTGATAGCAAGTATTTAATTTTATGAATTTCACATACCTATAGACCATCTATAAACTATTATATGAATCATGAACCAAGCGCTTCTTTTCTTCTTTTTTTTTAGGCTACAAGTATGGCGGACGTTTATGTACAAAATACACATTCCAACTTCACCTTGAAACATGGTATTTTAAATCAAGACCCCATGATGTTGTCAGAGCTTTATGGCTTCTCCATCGATTTATGTCTCCATTGTATCTCTACCAAACTCTCTACCAGTATCCGCAGGGAAAAGTTTTATGATGCCCACAGGTCAAAGGATGCTTGGCAGACCCTGAAACTCCTCCCATGCGAAATTACAGTTCAATCCATAAACAATCAATCTATAAGAAATTCAGAAAGAATAAATTTAACAAGTAAAATAGCTAAAATTGGTCTAATTGTAAGACCAATTCTTATGATACCCTAGCTAGATGAATGCCCGTATGAAATTTCGTATGGTCAGCTCTCTGTGTAAGTTTGATTTTTGAAGAGGTTTTTCGCATATATTTCTAGAACGGTTCGTCGGACAGTGAAAATGGTTATAACTAATTTCATAGGATTTCACAATCTGAAGAACCAAGAAGGGGTTGCCCGATTTAATCCATTTTTGAAAGCTTATTTTCTATTACTATGGATACACCGTATAATCGAATTTCACTCTCTATGTCGACCCGTTTTCAGGCAGTAATCAAATATATATATTGTGTGTGTGTGTGCGGTGGGGGGGGGTACGTAAAGGGGGTTTAGAATTACAAATGGTGGTAGCTTCAATTGATTGTGTTAGCTTGACGGAGTGAGGAACAGATGGCACTAGTAGCAAATTGTACCAATAAGATTATTATGAAGACTATAGTAGAAGAGTAATAACAAAGAAGGTTACGAGAATTGGTGTCCAAATTTTGATGTTCAATAAAAGTTTAGAAAGAAATCTTGTTTCATTCCGAGTCATCCTACATAATATTATTTTTCGCCTGTACAGATGAAAATATTTGCAGAAGTTGCATGAAAAGAGGATCAAAGGCATATAAAAATAACTCTGCAGTGAATAGTCATAAAAAAATTAGTAGAAGTTTCGTCCGGAGATGCCAAGCCATAAATTGACAAGCCATAAAAAATTTTTTCAATATGTCGTAATTTGACTTTTTACTCGTGTAAACTCTCTTGTTAAAGTACGGGCCCGGTTGAGCAGTCGTTGGAAGGGCGATGAAGTTCTGCATACAACAAGCTGTGACCGTACGTCCTGTACTTTTTAAGATACAGTGTCTTTTGTCAAATACAAGCTTTTTATCTTAATCACCCTGTAACTCCTAAACGGTTGATATTGCCCCTCCCCCACCCTTCAATTTTTTGTTTGTCTAGGTGAGTACTATCACCTCCTGCTCTATTCACCTTCTAAGGGGAAACACCCTGTATATCTTTCTGCTTGGCTCTCCTGTCCGCTTTAGTTTCGTGGTCAGAAGGTGATCAATGATCAAGATCCAAGCCTTAGATAGTGCAGTCAGTTGATTCTGTCTTGAAAATAATAAATATACAGGGTCTTTCCATCTAAGTGGTCAATAGAGCAGGAGGTGATAGTACTTTTACTTATCTAGACAAACAAAAAATTGTTTGACAAGGGGGAAGGGAACATATCAACCGTTTCGAAGTTACAGGGTGATTAAGAAGAGTCATGGTTGCCTAAACTAAAAATTTCAGATTTTCTTACCTTTTTTTTTTATTTTGACATCTTTTTGTTTTATAAATAGGTAGTTAAGATAACTTAGTTTTACAAAAACTGTACACTAGGGACTCTCCTCTTTAAGGTCAGACTTGTATTTGGAAGGAACAAATTCCCGTCGGTATATTTCTTAAACTTCTTACAGAAGTGCTTTGGAAGTTAATGATGTACTTTTCAGTGAAGTGCATCCGTAAATTGCCTATACCTCAGAAGAAAAAAACTTATATGACTCACATATAAAATATTCTTAGGCAAGTGCCACACCAGACTACTGATGTGCTAATATAGTGATGGTGATATTTTAAAATAATCAGCAGCTGATATATTGCAAGGACATCACATCAGTAGGTTATACTACATCAACTTAAAAGTCATCTCATTTTCTGTGTCAAAAACGCAAGTACTTAAAATGAATTTATTAAAAAATGAAAGAAAAAGGCAAAATAAACGCAAATATTGGGGGTGTGGTGTATTATAATATTAATATACACTTATTAATATAGACGGGATTTTTTAATGGAATTTACAGCTGAAGAAGATGATCAATAATAATATTGAGCCATCATTCATGATAAACGAAGAAGTCCAACTATCATTCATTGATAAGTATTAAAATCAAGGAAGGCCAACGCCTCCTGGAAGGTGAGCTATATTCTGTGTATGGAGAAAAGGAGCCATGTTAATGATGCAAATTTGAACTTCAAAAAATGATTGGACAAAGCGTTTCGTATTTTCAAAAACCCTCATACTCCTCAATACGACGTTTAATTAAATAAAAAATTTAAAAAAACATAGGTACCATCTTTTCCAATTTACGACGAAATTTCTTTCTAAGCAGAACTTTGCACTAATTCTGAAACAAAATTTCGTTCACTCATTTTTAATATTTTAAACTAACCCGACTTAATCGACTGATGTCAGCAAAAATCGCCAACATGCAAATCACTTGCTGATTGCAGATCAGTATCACATTTTTTATAATGTGGCATGTCTCATTAAGATATTAGTGCTGCTGATAATCAGCACATCAGCAGGACTGGTGTGGCACTTGCCATACAAAATTGTTGGGAAATTGCACTGCGAATTTTCCAAAGAGCTCAGAGCTCAGGGGCAAGATGTTATAACTTCAAAAGTTTCGACTTTCCACATGCGATAATTGCGATAAAACTTCATTTCGTTTTGTTGATAGTGATTGATTAAGTGAAGTTTATAAAATGTAAGTAAAATTCAAGAAATTAAATATGTGTGTTAATGTCTTTCAAATTTATAAAATATAAATTATTTTATATATTATTTAATTATATAAATTTTAATATAAATATACAATTTAAAATTTCTAACCTAACTATCAGGAATAACTCAAAGAAAATAACTTCAACAAAGCAGTTTACTATGATCGTGGAGTATTTAGAATAACATCCCGAAATGGTAACAAGAGGCTTTGTCCGCATAAACAATCAGCAGAATATTCAGAATTTGTGGAAAGATTTGACCAACAAATTAAATGCAGACTGGGCCTCCCACAAGGGATGAAGACGGCTGGAAGAAAGTCATATATTTGTTATTGATTATTAATGTGTTTTATTAAGTTAAAATTCTTAACTTTAGGTGTGGGCTGACTTGAAGAACAAAATTAAAAAGAAAATGCGGAAATTCCATACCGAAAGGAGCAAAACCGGAGTAGGCTTAAATAAAATATCCTTCACCGCATTCGAGGAACGCATCGTTGCACTAACGGGGCTGACCACTTCAGTTTTTGGTTTAGAAACTGACGACTTTGGTGCAGCAAACACGCATCGAGGGACTGGCTGCGCTTGAATGCTCTCCTGGGGCTACTAGTTCTGTCGCTATGGGAGAAGCAGACTGCTCAAGAACTGCACAGGGAAAAAGTTCGATCAGCAAAAATCGATGTCGGCCAACAGCCCAATCGTTAGTAGTAGTAGGAGAAAAGGAAGGAAAACTCAAAGTTCCAGGAGAACATTCTTCGTTTAATGAAGGAAGCAAACGAGATAAATGCAAGGAGACTAAAAGTCGAAGAAGAATTGTTTTTTTTTTTAAAACGAGTAATAAAACAATTTATTTTAATTAAATATTTCCATACGTTCGTTCCTACATAAGTTCCTATAACATGAAATATGTGATATATATATATTTTTAAGAAAATAAAATGCGATATTTTTCAAAATAGCTTTTATTCATTTTAGATTAAAATGCTCATTAGTCTTCGTCGAATCTCATCACAGTTCTCTGAGCCTGAGTCTGAATCATCTTCATCTACATTTCTTCATGTACATTTCTTCGTGTGTGTCAACTTCGTCTGGTTGTTGCTCCAGTATTTACAAATTTTAAGAAATGCAAATATTGATTAATGCACAACAAACATTTACAATTCGGAAAACTTTTAGAGGTTCGTACCTCAACTTTCTTTCACCAAGTAGACAGCGAAAAGTTCCCTTCAATACTCCAATCATTACATCTTCCTCTGTTGAAAGATTTTTGAAGGGTGTTATTAACCATTTCTGCAATGGATATCCAGAGTCTCCAAGCAACCAGGTATTTCTTTCACCGTTTTCATAATCACTTTCCAGTCTCCGTTTTTTCAACTGACATAAACCAAATCGCAGAATGATGTGTGGATCCGGAGAAGCGAGCATTTACTGCTCAGTTGCTTACCAGTTGAACATTTCAGAATGTTCACCTCTCCTGTCTACAAATAAATGTTCATTTTCAACTGGAGCTATCATTTCAATGTGTGTTCCATCAATACATCCAATAATTCCCGGAATTTTCACATTTTCGTAAAATATTTGCTTTTGTTTTGCTTTCTCTTGTTCGTTTGGGAACACTTTCCATTTAGGACATAATTTCCTTTCCAAAATACATGTAATTTCGTCTATGAATCTGGATACCATAGTAGTTCTGGTAATTGATTATTTCTTCCATATTTTTTGCTATCTTCCACAAATAAACCAACCGCGCTTGAAAAATTCAATTCATTTTTACAATTTTAAGTGAAAAAATTTACGTTAATAAACTCCAAATAACAAAATAAATCTTAAAATGTTAACTGTCAGCAATTACAAAAATAATTGATAAATGACGTTTCTGCTAGGGGAAAAAATTCGGAAATAATTTCGAATCAAGTAAAATCGCCTGTCGAACGAAAATGTTATAACATACCGCCAGATCGAAATTTTCGCTTCGATAATCGCTTTCGATGCGAAGTTATAACATGTCGCCACGTTTTGATTAGAAGTGAAAGTGTTTGAAAGTGCGTTGCTTAGTTTTTTAAATTATCCCTAAAAAGGATAGATAACTTCTCAGGACGAAAAACGCAATTTTAACCATCCATTCTGTATTACTTCCGAAATTTCTCTTGAAACACCTTCCTAGAAACTTCATAATTATTACCTCCCAAGCATGCATCTAAATCATCTCGCTGGGAATTTTCACATCCCTTAATTTGAGTTCATGTCAATTATATAATAAATCCAGGTATCCCGCAAATGCCTTAAACCACACACACTGCCACAATAAACAATCCCAGCTAAAAACCTTTAACTATGTAGAAGAAAATGCGTTTCTTTAACTTACATCTGTACATGGACATGGTCGTAATAATCAATCCTTAAACAATAAATGAGAAATCCAGAACAACACTTCAGATGTCACTCTGGTTATAAGATCTCCTTTCTCTGCTACAAAAGGTAACATTTCTCAGGTGTAATCATATATGCTTTGCCACGTTTACTTTACGTCTCTTGTCCACTTATTTCTTTACCACATTTCTTCACGTTAACAGCATGGTTTTTGTGGAATTCCATCTCTTGAAAAAATTACTCCCCATTAAAGTTTGCACGTGCTGGTCAAATGTCATAATATCTGGGATTGGGCCGCCTGCGAATTATCTATATACACACACACACACAGGGAATAAATATCCTGAAAATTGCCCACAGCATTTTATTGATTGAGATACATTGAATTTGTGCCATGTTAAGTCAGCATATAATCTTACCGGAGGCATCAACAATCCTGACATAACGGAACTTGTGTAAAAAGAGATTAATGTGTTACACTAACAATCAGAGCGTGTATATCCTGTATATGTATAGTGAAAGGGCCTTTGTCAACAGAAATACCCTGCGAAGCGACGGGTACTGCTCTGTTTTGTGCTCTTGGCAACATGAACTACTTTCTGTGCCCGGCATAGTTTGTTGTGTTGTGTGTTGACACCAGAACAAAGTGTTCGCAAATATACAGAGAGAGAGAGAGAGATCGGGCAAAAGGAAAGCATTGAATTTGTCTTTGCTGCTCGTTTAAGGCTTTTCGTTAATAAAATTTTTGAATTTTTCCTTTATTTTTTTTTACCCTCCGGTGAAAATATTGATTTTGAAAATGTGTTTTATTTGAAAAGTTCAATGGATTTGGAAGAAAACATGTTTTGATATATTTATATTAACTTTGAAAGAATGAAACATAAGTCTGGGATAATCAGCTTTAGGTCTAGCACTGTACGGCAAAGGCAGATTCTACATTAGGTGAAAGGAAATTGAATTTAAAATATCATGGAAATGGAGCTATGTTTGGATGTACGAAAGAATTCAATTTGTTTTGTGACAGCAGTTGTAATTGGATTGATAATTTTTTTGTATATTCGCGAGCGCCAAGTATAAGTAGGGGAAATTGGGGATAGTTGCAACAGGGGCAACATGAAACACAGTGCGATTTTACCACCACGGAAACAATTTCAACCAAAAGTCATACGCCTATGTCAAGCATCTCTCTTAAATGTTTCAGTCTCTCACAGGCCGCGAAAATAAGCAGTACGGAAAAACTTGTTTTTGGAATAGTTTTGTAAAAATTGTCCAACTTTAAAACCAACTTATTAAACTCTGTTTTTTACGGATTAGTGTTGCGCAAGACTGCATGGATGCAATAACTCATTCTTTTAGGCCCTCCCTCAGTTGTGACAAACTGGTTGGTGTTCCAAGGCGCAAACTGGTTAGTCCGGTGACACACGATGATACACACGCGATACACCATACTAAAACCTGGTTTTCTTAGCACTATTTTAGAACATTTTCGTGTATACCACAATTTAGAGCAGAGGGTTAGACTCGGATGATACACGAGTGTTTTATTACATATGGATGCGTGTACTCGGTTTGTGTGCGTATAGAACATATGGAAATGATGAATTTTCTTTGCTGCCTCAAGAACGTGTATCAACCGTGTATAAACTACGTGTACCATGGGCTGATACACACTCGATACAAAAACCGGTTTTACGTCATGTCTAGTCTCGAGTGTGTATCATCGTGTGTCACGGGACTTAGTAACTGATGATTCGCACACGGAGCTACATAAATGATGGAACTCGAATCACTTTGCTTCAGTAGCAAGCCAAGTCTCAAGTTTTTGAAGTGTTCATTTCCTCATTTCCAAAATATTGCGAAAGGAAAAACGAAACTGGTTTGCAACTGATAGCCTGGAGATCAGCACGACGTGTCGAAGGAGACTAATCACAAACGCGTTGCAAATTGATTACCAACTATGTAGTAGCGCCGTGAGCGGACTTGCATTGAAATGCATATGCGGCGACGCACAAGTTACTAGTTGGAAACTTAAAATAAATTTTCATCACTTTACAGTATTTTTTGAGTTTCTCCGTGTCCGGAGGAGGGCCTTACAGTGTATTATTTTTTTTCTGACGTGTGATGTGATGCAAGTTTCCACAAACAACCAAAAACACTGAAGTATGATTTAGTTTTTATTTTTTCATTGAAATATTGTTAAGTTTTGTTTATTATTATTTTCTGTAATATATGTATGTGTATATTAAAAATAAAAATGACTAGGTGCCTACATACATACATACGATTCGTTGGCTTCATCTATCGACAGGATTACTGATACTATGCTGCCTTCTGATGATCTTCTGGTTTTTGGGGACTTTAATATGCCGACTGTCTCGTGGCAATACGACTCTGATATGGAAAGCTTTCGTCCAGCCTATCTGTCTGCTCCTCAGCATTTTCCCCGCTTTATTGACAGCATTGTTTCTGCAGGGCTCTTCCAGTGCAGTGGCATTTCAAATGACTCAGGGAGATTCCTTGACTTGGTGTTCTCTTCGCATTGTTATGGTACTACGGCTAGGAGATGTTTAACGCCTTTGCTTCCAGAGTCTATTTACCATCCAGCAGTTCATGTTATATTTTGTTTTGATCCAATATCTTTGAATGTATCTTATTCTGACGATTACTATTTTAATTTTGTTAAGGCTGACTATTCTAGAATCGACTTTTGACTGTCTAGTCGTGACTGGAGTAATTGAGTATTTGACGAACGAGATATCGATAATGCTATTAAGCTATTTTACGACTCTATATTTCTTTGTTTTGTTCAGAATGTACCAATTTCTAGATCTAGGAATAAAAGTCTGAATTAGCCATGGCTTAATGGTTCAATACGCCATTTCAAGAATTTGAAAACTAAAGCATGGAAGAGTTTTTTTTCGAGGAGCGACGAGGACTATCTGGTTTACTCATATCATCGGGGAAGGTTCATGGCTGCTTCTGAGGCTTCTTATAAGTTATACATATCCAAATGGAAGAATTCTTTGCTCGATAGACCTAAACAGTTCTGGTCCTTTGTTAATTCTAAACGCAAGTCTGATGGATTCTCCTCATCCCTATCTTTTGGTGATGCGGAGAGTGCTGATTCGACAATTATTGCCAATCTGTTTGCCGATTTTTTTTAATCTGCCTTTAGTGATTCCAACTGTGATATTAGTTGTAGCGATTTTACTCACTTGACGATGCTTCCTTCGACTTCTTTCGAGTTAAAGGATCTTCTTTTTGATGATGCCATAATTTCGAAACATATTTCGAATTTGGCAGATAGCTTTCTGCCTGGCCCTGATGGCATCCCATCTTCTTTGTTGAAGAAATGCAGCATTCCGCTTATCCCTATCTTATCTCACCTATTTAAGTTGTCCTGTCGATTAGGCGTCTTTCCTAAGTTATGGAAACACTCCTTAATTTTTCCACATCATAAAAAGGGGAACAGAATTGACATATCTAATTATAGACCAGTTGCTCATCTTTCAGCTATTCCCAAAATATTTGAGGCTATTGTCTGTGATACTCTCTATTTCCACTCTAAACCGTTCATAGGTAGTTTCCAGCATGGTTTCACTAAGGGGAAGTCAACAACTACCAACCTATTGGAGTTTTATAATCATTGTATGTCTGCCATTAATAAAAGAAAACAAGTTGACTGCATCTATACTGACTTTAGAAAGCATTCGACAGGATTAGCCACAAGATACTTTTACATAAGCTTACTTTGCTGGGTTTCCCTTGTCGGTTTCTTCTATGGTTAAACTCCTATCTGTCTAATCGTACCCAGCAAGTCTCTTTTCGTGGTATTCTATCCAGGAACATCCTTAATACCTCTGGAGTGCCCCAGGGTAGCCATCTTGGTCCTCTTTTGTTTGTCATTTATATTAATGACTTACACTTGTTACTACCTCATACCAAAATTCTTTGTTATGCTGACGATGTCAAGCTTCTCCGAACTATCTCGAATGCCGATGACTATGCTCTAATTAATTCTGACTTGAACACCTTCTACTCTTGGTGTTCTAAGAATTTTCTTTCTTTGAATATTGATAAGTGTTTTGTTTTGTCTTATTATCGTAAGCGTAGTCCTTTGTATCTGAATTACTTCATCAATGGAAGTTTATTGTCCAGACTTCACAGCACCAAGGATCTGGGAGTTATTTTTGATTCCGGGCTCTCATTTGAAAACCATATTTAAAATATTGTCAATAGAGCTAACACTGCTTTGGGCTTTGTTAAGAGGTGGTCCCGGGAGTTTAATGACCCTTTTGTAGCCAAGACCCTCTATTTTGCTTTTATTAGGCCGATCTTGGAGTATGCCAGTCCTGTTTGGGCACCATTTTATTCTGTCCATATTAATCGGATTGAAGCAGTCCAACGCAGATTTATTAAATTTGCTCTTCGTGGCCTTCCCTGGAATGATCCTTTAGCCTTGCCTCCTTATGCTGATCGACTCAAGTTGCTCTCTATCGACACCCTTGAGAAGAGGCGTGATATTTCTAGGATCATTTTTATTTTTGATTGCTTGCATGGTACAATTAATTCCCCTGAGCTTCTTGGGCTCCTAAATTTCTCTGCTCCTTATCGTTCCTTGAGAAACCATGACTTTTTTTGTTTGCCATTTTGTGATACAAATTACAGTTTTAATGAGCCTATTACGTCGATGTCTCGTTTGTTTAATGCTCATTGGCACGTACTGGACCTACATCTAACTAAAGCCCAAGTAAAGCATCTCTTGAATGGTCAGCTTACCTAATGTAGCTTTTTTTCTTTTTTTTTCTTCTTTCTCTTCTTTTTCGTTTCTCTTTTTCTGTTCAATTTTATTTCTAGTCTGTATTTTTGTATTATGTGCCTATTTTTAATTTATTTAAATGGGATCATTCTATGTTGAACATTTTCTTTTTGTTTTAATTTTGTAGTAATCAGCTATTTGATGAAATTTGTAGAAATAAATAAATAAATAAATATGTGGCCAAGATTAAATTTTGTTATATTATTAACCTTCAAAGTAATACAGTGTAATAGAAAACAACTTATAGAATGGTATACATAGCTTGTGTCTATAAATATAAATAAATGTCAGTTATGAAATCAATTTTTAATTAAGTTGATTCGATTTACATAACATTACGCCTGGTATTTGCAATATGCCCCACCTAATGTTGCAAATAACCCCTAACATGGGGTACTATGTAACATGGGAAGTTCTTCAGTAAAATGTCGTATTTTGCAAAAAATAAACATAAGATCTAAAGTTTCTTAATTTCTATGACTTCCCAACATACTGATCTTTTTCTAAAATTAAATATTTTTTTTCGTATGACTTACATTTTGGAGTTATTAACAGAAATAGTAAATTTGTTGCAACTATCCCCCACCTCCTCTACACTTTAAATTTATTATACCTATTAGGTTTTAATGCATTTGCAGATGTCTAGATGTAGTGCATCACAACTCTCGAGAAATACTTCCCAAGTCATCCGGTAGAAAGGCAACCATTTTACGAGTAATCGGTGAGCGCTCTTTTACAGGACCACAAAGACTGTTCATTATTAACTCCATTTGAATTCCTTTTAACATATGAAAGTCAATAGAAAGGAGAACTCGTTTTGAATTTCGAAATGATAAAAATTGGATCTGTCGTTTTTAGCTCAGAATCTTCTGATTATTCTCAGTTCGTCCATAAATAGAGTTTTCCTGTCTAGCTCAAAATGATAAAAAATTTAACTCTTCTTTGTTATTATCCTACTGAAATGAAATCATTTGAGAGAATATACAATGATAACTAAAAAAAATCACTTTAGCAACTTGAAATAACAAGCACACCATGCGCCGGTCTGAACCGCTTAACTATCATATAAAGACATATAGAATAAAATGAGATTCTGATGCACAAAAAATGTATGCATCATGAATTGCGCAAAATTTAAATCTATCTCACTCCCTTACCTCTGCTCTAGAAGTGCTTCTTTTGAAGTTCTCTTACATTAATACTGAATACTAAGGAAAGTTCTGTGTTCCTTTATTGTTTCCAATTTTTTCTGCCAGAATATGAAACAGAAATCCATATGTGTGCATGATGGTCCAAATCTATAAAATATTTCATATAAATTCTTATGTAAAAGTGACTAGACATTGATTTTATATATTTATATGCAGAGTTTAAAAGGTTCACAGGGGTACCCCTCAAGGCGGAATCCTATCACCTTCGTTGTGGGTGCTCATCATGGACGATCTCTTGCTAACACTCAACAGGATGGGGTACAAAACAGTATATTACGCGGACGACTTGGCAATCTTAGTCACCGGGAGCTATGCACCTGTACTCTGTGCAAAGCGCGATCCGACTAGTCATGTGCTGGGCCACGGACTGCGGGCTAACCATCAATCCACTGAAAACTGAGCTGTGCCTCTTCAGCGCGAAAAGGAATATCCCCAGTTTAAACCTGCCCCTGATTGGCTCCACACGCTAGGAGTTAAAGGACAGGGTGAAATACCTAGGTACTATTCTAGTGAAACTGGAAACCACACCTCGAAGACAGAGCCAACAAAGCTCTTAGAGTTTTTGCAATGTGTCGTAGAGCGGTTGGGAAGAAGTGGGTACTCAAACTGCGGTTGATCCTACGTATATACAATAGCGTCATTCGACCCATGTTAACCTACGGTTTAGTAGTGTGGTGGAAAGCAATGGACTTCTCCAATCATCACAAGATACTAGAGAAGATTCAAAGGCTGTGCCCTCTCAGCGCAAACGGCGCTTTTAAGTCAACTAGCACTCGGGCTCTGGAGGTTTCCGTCAATATAGACCCGGTGCAAATAAATATCAAGCAGAGGGCGTCGACTACAGCGCTAAGACTGCATCTTAACCTTGGCTGGATGCATACGGGAACAAGAGCTCCACATGAATACATTTATGAGTTCGTCCAGTCTATCGCAGATGGCATTGACAGAGATAGCGACCACCTCCTCGAGACCATGCTAGAAAGCAATTTAGAATATAGATTTCCATCCAGGGTAGAATGGAAATCACATTCCGTGCTTCAACCATTGACAAACCCAATTATACTATGTATATACTGATTGTTCTAAGTCCGATGAAGGCACCGGAGCGGAAGTTTTCTGCGAGGAACCTGCAATTGAGTTCTCCCTGCGCCTTAAAAACCATGCTGCGGTTTTCCAGGCAGAAGTCAAGGCCATTTTTGAAGCGAGAAGGCACCTCCTTAACTCAGACATTGAAAATAAGGAGATAGGCATCTGCTCAGACAGCCAAGCAGATGTCAAAGCTTTGTCTACACCCTTTATAACCTCCAAACTATTAATGGAGTGCAAAAGCACCCTGAATTCCCTTTGTAACGTCGGTTGTTGGTGTGTGGGTAGTCAGGAGATTGTCCAGGGCCGTTTGCCGACGTTGCTGGGTTCAGAGCGCTGTTCTAGCTCTGCGGTTCGGGCGGTATACGTAACACACACACTACTTAATCTACACTAACTCACTTACTTACAACAACTTAAGATTACGCGGCGTGGGTGAGGGGTAGGAGCGTGCGCTTACTATTCCTTAGACCAGTACGATTAACGTGCGCTTGTCGTTAGGAGTAGCCAACACGGGGGATGGGGGGGCGGAGCGTGCGCTCGCTATTCTTCTGACCAACACGATGACGTGCGCTTGTCGTCAGAATAGCCAACACGGGGGTACGGGACGGAATGTACGTGTGCGCTTACTACTCCTCTGACCAACACGATGAACGCGCGCTTCGTCGTCAGAGTAGCCAACACGGTACGGGGACGGAATTGATATTCGTGCGCTCGCTACTCTTCTGATCAACACGATTAACGTGCGCTTATCGGCAGAGTAGCCTACACGGGGGTACGGGGACGGAATCCGTGCGCTTACTAATTCTCAGGCCAGCATGATTAACGTGCGCTTGCCGTTGAACTAGTCAACACGACTTGCGGATAGGACTGGACGGGAGATGTTTCTAGTCGAGCTGCTGGGAGGCAACTGACTAATCTTTCGGTGCTTGACTGACTTTTATAGCCAGCCTTCTGGTATTCCACTGGTGGGGGTCAACTCTGTTTACTTTGGAGTTGTACACTCGCGGTCGGATATTTTGCTTGAACGGTGACTTGTAGCTTTCGAATGAGTTCACTTCGATGCTTGCTGATCGACTGAGTGATCTGACTACTGGCTGCCGGCTATTTATACGCAGTCTGGCTGATGGCGTCGGGTGTAGAATGCTCCCTTCTACTATCACGCCACCAGCACGGGACACTACTGAGCTGCTTATCAGTAGTGTGCTCTCCTCTCGGCGGCTGGCTTACTTTGTTGCGGCTGCTAGACACTCGTTTTCGCTGGTGTCTAGCTTAAATGTATGTAACTTCGTTACACCTTTCTCGGAATAACAGAGTGATAGTGCAGCGGATCCCTGGGCACAGCAACATCAACGGAAATGAAAGGGCGAACGAACTTGCTCGTCTTGGAGCAGCCTCAGAGGAACCTGCCTCTATAGTCGAGATTGCACCAAAACCACTTGTCTCAATCATTTCAAGCTGGGCTGACCGCCAACACAGTCGTACTTTGGTTAGAAGATCCCACGGGTAGAACAACAAAGGAACTGTGGGGTAAAACAAACCCAAATCAAATGACTAGGACTCAACAAGCCAACCCTGAGAACTCTGGTGTCTCATTCCTCTCTCAGGGGTCACCTTTACAGGATGAGGTTTGTTGATGATCCTATATGCAGGGGTTACGGAGAGGAGTTCGAAACAGTGACCCGCTTCCTATGTCACTGCCCGGCACTCTCAGGAATA
Source organism: Dioctria linearis (assembly GCA_963930735.1). Taxonomy (NCBI): domain Eukaryota; kingdom Metazoa; phylum Arthropoda; class Insecta; order Diptera; family Asilidae; genus Dioctria; species Dioctria linearis. The sequence goes on along the minus strand of OZ005743.1, from coordinate 165,433,913 downwards.
CGTTACAGAATTCTTGTCTCACACCTCCTGGACGAGTTACATAATGCCGGCAAGGAGGGTTGGGAGCCAATACTGAAGTTTATAGCAGCGTCCGGTTGGAACCTATGAGCCATTGCTCATAGGTCCAGAGTGAACAATGGGCCTTGACTTGGCTTTCATTCGGGGGACCTGGAGGTCCCAAACCTCCGCTTCAATCAATCAATCAACTCAATATGCCATACAGCCTAAGCAGGAAAATTGTCTTTCAGTAATTTTAGGCTTAACTCCTTTCCTTCCCAAAGGCTAAACCTACTATGTATATCACTTACTTAATAAAATAAAATAATAATATACATACATATGTATGTATATGCAGAGAAAATTAAAAAACAATACCGAGGTACTGTCAGTTTCTGGCCTAAAGCGGTAGAACAAAAATTCCTAAAGTTTTCAGGGTTCATTGCTGTCCTGATGAGATCGCCCTGTTACTGCTGATCGAAACACTTTACACATAGTGCCTATACTCCCAAAAATTTCTTTATGGAATTTTTGGTCTTCGGTTTTAGGCCAGACACTGAAAGTACCTCAGTACTTGTTTTAAAATTTTCTCTGCTCATATGCAGTAGGTTGGGAATTGCCAGTATACTCGTATTTTATACGGGTCTCGAGAAAGTACATATATATAATAGTTTAAAGGTTAGTATCAGGATTCAAATCAAACTTTTGTCAGTTTTACATAAGAACACTGCACGGCTCTCATGTATTAATGGGAGAGAATGGCTTGAGAAATATTTTTTAAGAATGTTTCACACAAGAACCATGATAACCAGTGGGAAATGGGAGCATAATTAGATGCATCAGAGAGTCCTCTTAAATGAGGTGAGGAGTGTTATCTTTAACCCGGTGATGTCATTAGAAAGGAGCAGTACTAGAATAATCTATCAGTCTCCCACCCCTATTAAGATAAGTATAAAGCGAGCATTGTATATTTTTATTCTATTATGTCTATCTCTCAGGGAGGACTACCAACAATACCCGATGGGTGGAAACCAGTATATGTTTTAGGCGTGTCACATACGCGTAATAGGAGAACTTTTACACCCCCCCCCCCTCACTCAAACATCATAGATTCCATCTTTTAATGATACTGAGAACTTCTGTATGATTACCTGAAGCAGGAAAAGCCCACTGAAGAGCAGAAAGTTAAGAATGTAAGAAATTTTCTGTCACTCATCACTAGCCACATCCGCTTCATGCTCCCATAAAACCCAACAGTTTCTGCGCTTATTCCTGGCCGCTGATATTGTATGTACAGATGTTCCTCAATTTTCTACCCTTTCTTCCTTTCCTACCTTTCCTACGGCATCATAGGGTTTTCCCTGAGCTTTGGCAACATTTAAAACAGACAAAAAGATGCCATTTTTCCATTCATAGTTTAGAATCAATTACTTATAATAACTAAGTAGAAAGGGTGTCTTTCTATTGCATGTTAGACTTTTGTCGAAAATTTAACACCTTTCAATAAAGGATTAAATAATTATACCCTATTTAACGGGTTAATAATTAAAGAGGACTTAACTTATTTCAGATGTACAATTACATATACCTCCATAACAGATATGTAGATATGTAAGTAGATATGTAAATTTATATGATAAGAACTCTTACGTAAGATATTTGTGGACAACAAGACACCCCTTACCTGTAACCATATGTATGTATGTATGTTCAAACATTTAAATAGCCGTTATTATGGAAATTTTAGTTTAGTGTTAAAGAATTTTGGTTGGAGTACCAAGGACTAGTTTTTGGTGGTTTCAAATTCGCAATAAAACTGTATTTTAGTAAAATCTCCCAACGGAAGTGGACATACAATGGAATCCGAACAGCCAGTAGATACCCATGAAGCCTTCAAGCACATCTGGAAAATTTGGCAACTTGGAGGAGTCCTTCCTTTTGAACGATTTAAGTCCGCATTTTTATTCTATTCAATATTCATCAATGTAACAGTGGCAATTTTATTATTGGTTTCGACATTGATATCAGTTTTATTGGAAGAAGATCTTCGAGTTGCATTGGCAAATGTTTCCTATTTTTTGAATTTACTTGCGTTTGTGTTAAAACAATGTACAGTCGTCACATATAGAAGTCACATTTATAATATAAGAAAAATATTAAAGAAACTAGATCGGCGCGCAGCACATGATGATGAAAGACTTTGTTTAAGAGATGTTATAAAGCTCTGCCAACGATTGTTTAGAGTCTATGTAACTATGTTTTACGTTGCGATAGCTGCTCTTATTATAACATCATACTCTTTACAAAGATTTACCCTTCCGGCGTGGTTTCCATTTGATGTAACCGTGAATAGAAATTATAGAATAGCCTATGCACATCAAATATACGCTATTCTTATAGCAGGGGCACAAAGTATTGCACTCGATATTTTTCCACCGTCATATATTTGCGTTTTATGTGCACAAATTAAAGCACTTGGAATACGAATCAGACGAATCGGAAAAGAAAGGATAAATACAGATGCCAAAGACAACTACAAGGAATTAAGGGATTGTGTCGAGGATCATAAAACTATTTTAGAGTAAGTATTTACATATTTTGCTATTTTTATAGAATTAGCTGTCTTCGTTGTCATACTATCGTGATTTTTCTATACAAACTTTATAAAATACCCCTAATAATCCTATTAACAATAAGTTGTGTACTTAAATCACAATTATGGTTCTATATTGTTCGAATTTTAAAGAAATTTTCGGCATATTGCTATTGATTGGTTTGAATTGCAGAAAAAATTACTGTTGAGCTCAGAAAGACTGTTTTCATATTCCCTCAACCTACTTGCAATACAAATGAAGTATTATTGCATAATGCATTAATGGATACTCTGCCTATGGTGCTTTAGCTCTATAAGATTACTATGATTTATTGTTACCCATTGATTAAGGGCAGCAAGTTTCAAGTCTCGGTTTAACTCATCTAAAGGTCCCAAAAAGCGAAATTGAGTGACTCGAAAAGACAAACGAAAATTATAAAAAAGGAAAGAAAATTTAAAAAATGGAAAAATTGAGAAAAATATAACACAATTTTTTGGACAGAATTGAAAAAATCAGATTAATTTGAATGAATTAAAACGGTGTAAGCCGGCAGTTGGCTGAAAAAAGGAAGAAAGAAAAACAAGCGTTTCGTATGGTAGAAACCTTATACTCATCAGACGCTTGAGAAAGAACAAACTGATCTCATCTCATATAAACCCCGAATAAATTCTTATGGTAAAGGTATACGATGAAAGATTTTTGGTCTCTAGTCCAGTGGCGGATCTAGCATTCAAATTAGGGGGGCAGCAAAAAAACAAAAAAACAACATCCAGCGCCGTAAGTCGCTTAGTTTAGCCACCGTAGTACTGCAGTGAGGTACTAGGAAGATTTCTGCATTAAGCTGTGTGGAAGATGTGTCATTTTTTAGTATACTTTTTTTACAAAAAGTAATTTTTTAATAGATTAGTAGTTTAAGGTGCAAACTGCAGGACCCATTCAAACCAAACTTTTCTCAGTTTTACACTCTGGCTTATATAATATGGACTGCTCGATATGCTATTTCAAGCGGGTAAAATTTTTTGTGTCAAAAATAGTTATTACGTCGGTCCCAACATTAAAAAAACCTTTGGCGGGAAGTTGAAAAGTGATTTTAATAAAACCTTTCGAATTTCTGTTGAATATCTTTGAGTACATATACTGCCATTGGTAAAACACCTTTTATCACTAACTAACCCAAATAATTAATTTGAAAACATTTATTTCGACGAATCCACTTATTTATTTGTTGTTTACAGTTCTCTCTCAGTTTGTATACTTGGTATTTAGACAAAAAGAGAACGCTATATAGAAGTGAGCCCACTCTCTGCAGTGTATTTTTATGGTCGTAGTCAGTCCATATTATACATGTCAGTGGTTTTGCATAAGAACGCTGCAAATACTTTAGAATGGTAGGAGTTAGGATTAAGTTAGGGCTCTGTTGTGGTAGTGAGGGAGTCTATTTTGTGTCTGGGAAAGTATTTCTCGAGGGCTTTTGATCACCCAAAGTTTGGGTCCCAAACTCAAAATATGAGAAAAACCTATACGCATACATAATATGCATACATTAATATTCATTATTTTTTAAGTTTTGGAATAAAAAATTGTTTTTTAAGTTGAATTATATAAATAAAAATATTTTTTTTTCAAATAACTCAATTAATTAAATATTTTTTATTTTTTTCATCAAATTTAGGGAGGGGGGGGGGGTCATGTCACCGGGACTGTCACTGCTCTAGTCTCCAGTTTTGAGAAACTAAAATCTCCAATCTCCGAAATATATATACGGCAAAAAACATTAGGTCTCCGGAGACCATATTAAAAAAGTCTCTAAAAACACGTCTCTAAAGAATTAGCCCAAAATTTGAATTTTGGCCTGTAAAGATCTCCAGAGATCTTTGTTGATCAAGAGTTTGTTAGAAAGCATTATCCGAAAAGTTATTAATATTTTTATGTTATCGAATAAGTGAAAAAGCTTAAAAAATATATCCTTGGTGTACGAACCTGCGATCAGGTTGTCTTACAAAATGAAGTATAAGAGAGGGTGCTAGTTGCAAAGAATAGTCAATCAGTTTCAACAAGTGTCTACTGGTACAAAAAACAATGCATTCAACATTACAAAACCTATTTATTCAAAGAACAGAAAATAATATATAAAAAAATAACAATAATTCAGTCTTTTAACTTAATACTAATACTTTGGCTTTAATCTGAAATGAGACAGAGAAAGAAAAGATTAGAATACGTAGAAGAAAGAATCGTAAACGTTATTGCGGTTTACGGTCAATATATAAATGGATTCAATACACTTTGTTTAAGGTGCTTTTACCTTATAGTTGCAGAAAAGCCAAAGGTTCTTGTACCTTGACTTGTGTTATGAGGTGTGCGCAGTACTTGAACCACCACACCAGGAGTTTGCTGAAAAGTAAAGAGATTAGCAACAAGATTGATACTAGTAAAAACAGCGCCGAAAGTTTGTGAAAAACTGAAGTGTCAGTTTACGTCTGGCCTGAATCTTTCTGATTTTCTCATCAGCAAATTCTTCTATGACTCGTGAGAATTTATGTATTTACATGAATGAATTTTTTGCATGAATTTTATTGAATGTAAATTGAGTATGTTTTGTTTTGTTGAATATGAATTAAATATGTTTTGGATAAACATTCTCCCCCGCATTGAATGCCTAGTTCAATTAAGCCTCAAAATTGATGCTAAAGTCCGGGTCTTCGTTGTTGGAAGTGCTGACATAAGCCCTTGGTGCAGGTCTGCTTCTTCTGACAATCTTTGAAGGCATTTTGTTGCCAGATAAGGAGCACATGTTGTGCCGTAGGTAACGGTCGACAGTTTGAAGCATTTAAGCCCTTCATATTCATTTTTTCTCCACCATATTAGTTGAAATTTCTGGTCAACCTCCTCAACTTGTATCTGCCGATACATTTTTTCTATATCGGCGGTGAAGACGAATCTTGGTATCCGGAATCTCAAGAGAATTGAGTATACATCATCTTGAATCGTGGGCCCCGTGTATAGAATATTATTGAGGGAGAGGTTGGATGACGTCTTCGCAGATGCGTCAAACACAGCCCTGAGTTTGGTGTGGTGCTGTCAGGTTTGATCACACAATGGTGAGGTAGGAAGCAGTAGGGACGTTCGACCTGATCCACTTTGACTTCCTTCATATGACCGAGGTTTATGTATTCCTTCATAAATTGAGAATACTGATCCTTCAGCTCTGTACTTTTAGCGAGTCGTCGCTCTAGGGCCATAAAGCGTTGGAAGGCGACATCCTTTGATTCTCCTAATTGTTTGGGATCCTTCTGAAATGGCAATCGTACAATGAAGCGACCGTTGGAGTTTCTTCTTGTAGTTTGGTTAAAATGGCTTTCGCAGCGTATTTCTGCAGCTGTGAAGTTGTTGGTGTTAGTTGTTGTCTCCTCCAATCTCCAGAATTTCTGTAATTGTTGGTCCATTTCTTGCTCTTCGAGGATTGCACATGTTGCCTGTGCTTGAGTTTCGTTTGTAATCTTGCCACCTGCTGTCCACCCGAAGGCGGTATGCTGAAGTGTTGGTAGTGTCTCGCTTAATTTGATTTGCCCGATGTATAGTATCGTGTAGTATAGCTCTGCGCCGATCAAGAGATCTATTGACTTCGGTTTATTGAAGTCAGGATCGGCGAGTTGAATATTATTCGGAATGGGCCATTGCGATATGTCGATCATCTGTGTCGGCTGAGGAGATACTATGCGTGGCAAGACGTATGCCTCCATTTTGTGTTAAATCCATTGATTCGTGATTGCAATGCTAGACTTACTCTGCGTTGGGCTTGTTGTTTTCTTTGCCCGATTCCTTCTATGCACATTGATTCGGGAATTTCCATTAGTCTCAATTTTTTGACCATTTTTTCAGTGATGAGATTTACTTGCGATCCTGAATCTAAGACCGCTCTGCACTCAATAGCTGGTCCGTTTCCACCACTCACCTTGACCAAGACTGTGCTTAAGAGTACATATCCCCTTGTTGTTGCTGCCGTTTTGGTTGTTAGTGATATTGACGTGTCTATTTCTGGTGGACTTGTGGATGCTGATTGTCGGATTGATGCCAGCAGCTTACCTGCGTTTTCGTTGCCCTTCTCTGTTCTGTGAGTTTGTCTGGAGGATGCAACAGTGTATTGTGTTTACGAGAGCATCGTGTACAATTTCCGGAGGGACAGGCAGTTAAATTGTGTCCCGTGCTTAAGCAATTGAAGCAGAGTTTGGCGACCTTCACGAGGTTGATTCTCTTTTCTGGTGATAATTGCAAAAACCTTCTACAGGCAAAAAGCTTATGATCATCTTTACAAGCTGGACAAGTTATACCTGTGTTGGTTATCGAAGCTAAAGACTTGAGTGTATGGAGTCTCCTTTCCTCTGTTCCTCTGCCCTTGCTCCCCAGCGCTTCCAATGATTGAAAACGAGTCTCCAAGAAGTCTAAGAAGGTGTTGAGGGGTTGCAGGTTTCTAGGTTGTGCCAAAGACTGTTCCCACAATGCATGAGTGGTCTTGTCTAGCTTCTTGACCAAGATGTGAAGGACAATAGGGTCCCATTGATCTGTGGGTACTCCTAAATTTTGCAAGGCCAGCAAGCATTCCTGTGTTGAGTCGTGCATAGACTTGATTGCTATTGGGCTTTCGACGGATATACTTTGTTGGGAGAGCAATTTGTTAATTAAGGCGGTGACGAGCAGTCGGGTGTTTTCATATCTGTCGTTAATTAGCTTCCATGCTGTTGCATAGTTTGTTTCTGATGTAGTGAGATGCCGAATGAGCCTTTCTGCTTCTCCCGAGAGACTTGTCTTGAGATACCACAACCTTTGACATTCTGCAATGGGCTAATTATGGACCAACTCTACGAAGAGATCACGGAATTGCCGCCACTTCAGATAATCCCCGTCGAACGTTGGCAAGGAGATCTTGGGTAGTTTCACTCTGATGGCATTGGCTATGGTAGCCTCTTCGTTAATTTCCCTGCTGTCATTGATAGTTCGGACTGTCTGGCTCAACTGCTTGTATAGATGAGCAAGTGTGTTCTGAATCTGTTCTTCCAGATTAAACTAGCTTTCAATGTTATAATCGAACGTGTTAGGATCATCTGCTAAACTCCAAATTTTATGGTGAAGCTCTTGCAACACTGAAAAGTGCCGCTCAACTGTTTTTATTCTCATCTGAAGTGTTTGAGATTCACTTGGTCCTTCTGTGTTGCCAAGAGTACGTTGAATGGCATGCATAAGTAACTGTTGCTTACTGACAAGAACACGAAGTTGGCTTGTTCTCACGGTTGAAACAGGAATTTCTTTATTAGATCCCAGTACCTTGGCAGCTAGTTCTTCTTGTATGGGCTCCATCAACAGATTGACATCTGTTGCCTTTTCTTTTCCCTTAAGCTCCATATGAGCCGTATCTTGTTCCTTGATACTGGGCGCATCGAGTAATTTGTCTTCGATGCCATGATTCTCTCTGCTTAACGGCAATCTGGACATGATCTTTCCTCTAAATATCTCATAGCCCGTCTGTATGCCGTCATAGTAGCTCTTTGTGAAGTAGCTATGTTCCAATCGTTGTCCGTATAGAGTTCGAATTTGAATGTCTGTTTCCTCAAAGTCGGCCCATAGATTATCAATCCTTTGCAGCCTCTGTTGAAGGTACGCTATGTTCTTGCGGTCATCTCCATCCTTCGAATAATTGGTCGCCAGTCGCTGGATTTCATCACCTGTATCCTTCTGGCGTTGAGTGAGCTGGTCTAAGCTCATGTTGATACAGCACTATGGTATGCGTTTGATACGTGAACGAGATGTGTGATGTGAACCAATTATCACGTCGGGGTCACCAAATGTTTAAGGTGCTTTTACCTTATAGTTGCAGAAAAGCCAAAGGTTCTTGTACCTTGACTTGTGTTATGAGGTGTGCGCAGTACTTGAACCACCACACCAGGAGTTTGCTGAAAAGTAAAGAGATTAGCAACAAGATTGATACTAGTAAAAACACCGCCGAAAGTTTGTGAAAAACTGAAGTGTCAGTTTACGTCTGGCCTGAATCTTTCTGATTTTCTTATCAGCAAATTCTTCTATGACTCGTGAGAATTTATGTATTTACATGAATGAATTTTTTGCATGAATTTTATTGAATGTAAATTGAGTATGTTTTGTTTTGTTGAATATGAATTAAATACGTTTTGGATAAACACACTTTAATGCAGTGTATAGAATTGGGGTAGATGTAATAGTAACTGTAAACGTTAGTGCGATTTACAGTCTGATATTTTCTATACACTTTAATGCGGTGTATAGAAAAGTAGAGATACAATAACTGCAAACGTTACTGCGGTTTGCAGTCAAATAATTTTTATATACCTTAGTGCGGTGTATAAAAGCGGAAAGGAGCTTGGTAGTTTAATGCGCTACCAAGGATGGCTGGGAAAGGAATGGTGATTGTTAAAGCGCTGCTTCGGCTTTTATAGACACTCTCGAACGTTACATTTTCGACACATTCATTATTTCATCGAAGTTTCGATTATGCGTTGGTTGTCTGCTACAGCGCCATCTGTTTGGTAATAGGGAAATATTTTGATGTATAGAACTGTCTGGACAGTCCTGGTAAAGATTTTATTTTATTTTTCTTATGGTTTACTGTCAGTTTGATGTACGAATGTACACTTGGTGTGTAAATTTTACAGGATAAACACAACAAATTTGTGTGATTTTTTTCAAACATTACGAGAACTCTATTGACGAAAAAAAAATTCTGCCCTAAATCTATTATATAAATTTTTTTATTAATTTCTTTGCAAAAATTTGTCAATTTGTCTCCACTTTATTCATTTTCCTTTCCAAGTAGACCTACACTTAAAATAAAAATAGTCTCCGGAGACCTGGAGACGACCGATGAACAAACTTCCGAAACGTAGACCGAACCTGGAGATTTGTTTGTTGTAAAATACAAGACGGGAGACCGGAGATCAACATAGTGTCTAAAGAATAGGTCTCTTTAGAGATTTTGTGCATCTCCGAAATGTATACACGAGTCTTTCGTCTCTGTAATCCAAAGTCTCAAGCCGTGTAACTTCACCTTTATACATATAACACCAAAGGACGACGAGCAAGATTACTATGATTTATTACCGGATAAACTTTATATTTGTTCAAGAGGGTTATAATTTTTTTCGTTTTTGCTCTTATACCAGAGAATCCAATTAATTTTATATCTTTTTACTTTCAGATTATTTGGGGAAATAAAATTCCTCACATCTCGTACTATCTCATTTCAATTTATGATTACGGGTATAGTTTTTGGTACCGTGACAATGAATATGTTCATCTTTAAATCGAATTTAATGGAAATGCTGGCCCTTTTTATATATCTCTTGGTCATTATATTACAAATTTTGCCTGTATGCTACTGTGCAAATACATTACAGTTATTTAATGAAACCCTCACTGGAGACATTTTCAACTGTAACTGGATAGATGAGGATATGAAATTCAGGAAATCCATCATAATATTTATGCAACGAACTCAACAGAATCTCGAAATTTTAGCATGGAATGCTGTGCCTATTTCCTTGACAACATTTTTGAGGGTAAAATATTGATTAAAATCCTAGTGAAATCATTTTCCTAAATGATTTTTGTTTTTTTCTAGATTATAAAATTATCAATTTCGGTGTTTACCGTTTTAAGTCAGTTGAAGAAATGAAGAAGAATATTCCTGGAGCTATATTAAGTTGCGTTTAGGTTTTGGAATCTGAATTACTATTTCAGACACACAAATAGATTGTTTGTTTTTTTCGTGTTATAGTTACAAATGCACGAAATATTTATATACTAATTAAATGAAATCACTAAAATGAAACTCTAATAAATTTTAACAAAACAAAAATTCAGGAATGTTCGATTAAGTTATGGAGGTAAATATGAAATAGTAAAACTAATAAGATTGAAAATAAAATCAGAGAAGAAATAAATAGTATTACAATACTTATAGAAAAAATATCATTAGCGCCCAAAATAATGTGGAAAGAAATGGATTTATTTATTTATCTTGCTACACTTTACAAACGAGCATGAATTGTTTGTTATTGAAATTTTTGAATGTCTTCTGTTGACAATTTTAATAAAATACCGTAGGAGTTTTTCTGAATAAAAATATTCTGAGACGATATTAATTGTCCAAATCGATCGATTATTATTTCATTAGATAGTCAAAAAAAACGAAGGTAAGCAGCGGTACTGTAAATTTAGTCGCTATTACCAGAAAAAACCACCACTTTCACATCCCAGGTAGAAAAGCGAATTATCTATCATATCGGGCAAGAATCTATGTACTTATCCAAATACCTGCAACATGCTGGGTCTAATATGAATCATTCCCACATACCTTAAGATTCATTTCAATACGTGCGACTTAAACTGTACGCGTAGAGGTTTTTCTGGTAGCCAATAATGTGTGCCAATGTGTTGAAGTTAAGTCTGGAATGGAAAGATATGCCCTAATTGCGGTGTATTGCCCACCAAATCGTGCATCCAATTCCAAAATGCTATCTATTGTCTTGGTCAAAGTTACTCGGATATTATTGTTGGTGGTGATTTCAATGTTGATGGGTTGCGAAGCCAATCCTCTACGAACGAATTATGTTTTATGATGCAATCAAATGACTTGAAGATAGTAAATCATACGCCAACGTATTTCAATACGAACAACCCATCGCAGTTGGACTATGTCGCTGTTACCAATGTTGACAAGGTGTTATTTCGTAGCCAAATATGCCCCACGAGTAACTTTGATCATGACTTTCTATACTTAACGTATTCCTTTGGACTGCGACACTCTGCTGGCTTTGAATCATTTTCCTATAGAGATTATAAGAACATTGACATGCACCTGCTGTATGCAGACTATATTAACTTGCCTAGGCTGGATATTTTTTCAATGGAGTCGGTTGACGATAAAGTTAATACTCTAAGCAATATACGTCGATAATAATAATAATAAACTTCGATCTGCCAAAAAGGCTTTCTATATATAGCACTAAATTAAATCCTGATCTTCCAATTAAAAAACTTTGGAGAAACATCCGCCCATTGGGTGTTGCTGGGAGAGAAACTCCACAATGCAATATTGATGCTGAGACCCTAGGTGAGTTTTTTGCTTCGTCTACCCCTATAGTCCCTAATAGTCATGTAGTGGTGGGTGATAATCGTTTCGAGGGTTTTGCGTTTAATTGCATTGATGATACTGATGTTCTGTTTGCAATGTCTACAGTAAAATCCACTGCGCTTGGGGATGATCTGCTCCCCCGAGATTTATCAAGATGATTTCCCCCGCTATTTCTGATATTGTAGTACATATTTATAATTATTGTCTTGCAACTTCTCAATTTCCGTCATTATTGAAAGAAGCCCTCATTGTCCCTGTTCCTAAAAAACCTCGTCCTAATGGAATTAATGATTATAGGCCTATTAGCTTGCTGTGTTTATTCAGCAAAGTCTTTAAAAATGTAATGTACCAAATAAATATCTTGACCAGTATCAGCTTCTATCAACTTTCCAGTCAGGCTTTCGAAGTGGACACCAGGCGCGTATACAGGGGGAGGGTCACGGGGGTCATGACCCCTCCCAAAGCGCTGGCTCACCTTCGCGGTGAATTGAATGGGACGCTGAACTGTAGTGAGTTATAAAAGAGTAACAGAGCGTTTTTCGTATGGTATGGACACAATGTGTAGCTGACGCCGGCGATTAATGCTGGTGCTGTTAACACACTTTTGCAATCTGCGGCGACAGCTAGCCCTGGGTTTGGCGTTTGAGTAGTAATAGTGGGCGGGTAATAATTGTCAATCGCTCATAGCTCTTCGTCTTTGAAACTTGTACGATTTCTTTATAATTTTCTTGTGTTTTATATAGTGTCGAAAGTCATCTATCATACGTATCACTGAATGAAAGTAATTTTGGAATACTACATATTTATTTTAGAGTTTGATTGTTTAGAAAAAGGCTGCGTGCCTTAGCATAGCAGTCCGATTATTATGATACTTTTATATTTTTGTCGCGCGGTTTACTCCCATAGATGAAAAAACACACAGTTTCGAGATTTGAAAGTGTTATTGTTTCTAAGAAATTGGTCAGCGGTCTGATTTTCCGACATAGAATCGATGACTGGACAACTTGGTGGGGAGCTCGCAACAGAAGCATGCAAACTGACTTAACGAATTTTGATTTAGGGTGCTTCCAGTAGAACCCTAGTTCCATGCAATCATCAACGTATAGCCAACCGTTGATTTTTCTTAGCGACACTGATTGAAGCCTGAGTCATTCAAAATTATTACGTTCGTAGGCAAGCATTAAATTTTTCTTAGAAAAATACTTGCAAATTGTTCTTAGGAATTTTAATGAATATTTATTCCCCGACAGCGGTCCAAACGAATTGGTGGATTGATTCTGGTGGTTCACTCTTTCGGACAAGGGCACAAGCATTCAGCATGATTCCAAAGAGTTATATTGATTTAGGTGCCTTAGCTGGGCTTGGTAGCTAAAGATATTTATGGGCGTTGGCACTCATAAATTTTGTTCTTAGAAGTTTGCTTGAAAATTTTTCTACAATATTTTTATACACTATTGGTGGCACAAAACCTTCAGTTGGATTGATTCGAGTGCCACCAAAATAGATTCTACAATTTTACGTCAGAATTTTTACGGCAAAACTATAAAAATAAAATCCATTCGCTTTCCTCTGTGATAGTTGGCGTTACTTGGCTTGTATTTTCGTATTAATTCAAGTAGTGTTGTTTAATTTAACTTCACGTTTACTTTAAATTTGTAGGAGAAGGATCAACTTGCTATATTAGTTAGCGATGGAGGTAGAAATAGTAGCGAAAATGTAAAGCGGAAGACTGATAATACTATTTACAATTTTTTTCAGAAGAACGCAAGATCACTTAAGTTTCCATCTGAAGAAATAGTCAGTACTTCTACTCCATTCCTTTGGATGTGAATCAAGGTGCAAACTCGCTCTCAGTCACAGAATTGCTTGCGACAGCAAATATTTCTACAATCTCTGCACGAACAGGCGTATCGGTTATGAGTCCTTAATGTCCACCCTGAGATCGACATAATATTATCGATAGGTTTTCCAAATCAAACCGAAAATTGGATTTTGTGATTTAACGTAAATATGATTAAAAAAAAATTTTAGGAGCGACTTCTTCTGACTTTTTCCTCCTCGAACATTTTAGTTGTGACCCCCCCTAGACTGCCGGTGTGGATACGCGCCTGGTGGACACAACTGCGAAACTGCCCTTCTGAAGCTTTCTACGGATATTATTGAATCCTTAGATCTAGACGATTTAACTATCTTTGTTTTATTGGATTTTAGTAAGGCTTTTGACTCAGAAGATCACAATTTGCTCCTTTATAAGCTTTCGAATTGTATCAATTTTGCCTCTTCAGCTGTCAGGCTGATCAAAGGTTTTCTTACCTGTAGACAACAAGCAGTCAAAGTTCAAGACTCTATGTCGAACATCCGGAACTCATACTGTAGAATACCCCAGGATCAATCCTAGGTCCTCTCTTATTCAGCCTCTATATCAATGATTTGCCTGAGGTGATTAAGAATGAGAACATTCATATATATGCTGATGACGTGCAAATTTACTTGAGCAGACCAATTGGGTTACAAGAAGAATGTGTTGCTCGTGTAAATAAAGATTTAACGAGAATATTTATGACTGGTCGATAGCCAATAAGCTGCAACTGAGTCCTAGCAAATCTATGTGTATGCAGATCTATAGAAATCACCTCGAGCCATTGGAGCTACTACCAGTTATTTTAAATAACTTACCATTCTCTAGCTCTGTGAAAAATTTAGATGTAGTCCTGAACAAAGAATTTACTTCCTGCAGCCACGTTACCAATATTTTAGGCAAAGTATATGGCTCCTTACGGCAGTTGAGAGTCTGTGGGTATTTATTGTCTACAGATATGCGATTGAAACTGGTACGTAGTTGATTGTTCCCCACTTTATGTATGGCACAACAGTATTTCCCAAGTTAGACTCAATTTGCCGTCGAAAATTGACAGTTGCATTCAATGATTGTACTAGATATGTTTACAACTTAACACGCAGTGCCCACGTCTCAATGCAAGTTAATTCAGCCCTTGGACATACTCTTGATACCCATCTTGCTCATCGCGACTTGTATTTTTTACATAAATTAATTCATATAAAGAGGCCACAATATCTTTACAATAAGCTGCAATTCTTGCGCTCTCAAAGAAGTTTAAAAATTCTTTTACCACGCTGTCATTCTCATTTCGGGGAGCGCTCTTACTTTGTCCAGACTTCACGTAAGTGGAATAGTTTACCCTGTAATATACGTAGCGCGAACTCAGGCAGAGATTTTCTTGAATTTTTAAGCTCTTTGGAGCCTAATTATGTAGGTACACATCATGGCTGTTCTTAAACTTAATCTTTATTTAGTACATTTTCTTCTTTTTTTTTCTAGAATTTATATGGTTTTTTTCTTTTTAATTTTAACTTCTTTCCTCTCTTTTTCTGATTTAATTGAATTTGCTTAATTTTGTTTCTCTTGCCTTCCATTTAAAACAATAATTTTGTATCATCCTGTCAGCATTAGCTGACAGCTCACTCCCGTGATCGGCGATAGCACAGGAGGGCACGCTAGCACCTCAACTAGAGCGGGAGAATTAGGGGCGGGTGGGGGGGGGGGGGGGGTAACCAAAACCTGCCGCCGATCACAAACCCTAATACAAAAACAAACCCAGCACTCATCCAGCCCTGAAGGGGCAATAACACAACTTACCTTTGTTTACTTGAAGGCGCAAATGGTCTGCCTTCACTGCCATTGCCCCGTCCACCCTGTGACTTGTGGCCATGATTTTACAATGTCAAATGTGTCAATTCATGGGATGATACACATTATGTCAGAGGTCAAAAATTCTTATTTAAAACCCAAACACACAAAAGTCTAAGTCATTTAGAGATATGTCTATTGTTCTAATTAATAAGTATAGGCTGCAGTCAAATAATTAAATAGTTCTTTAAAAAAAAACAAATCTGCATGACTAGTACCTACTTCACCAAAATTTCCTAGTAGCACCCGCAATTTATTGAAAAATGAAATTAAAATTTATCGTTTGGTGTAAGAAATCTACATAAAGAAGTACTTAGTGAGCATATTACAATTTATCAATTTTCTACAATAAGAAGGAACAACTTATGTGGTCATTGTTGAGGATCCATCGAAGAGTTGACCTTTCCCTATCTCTTAATCTCAATGACTTACCTAACTTAAAAATTCGAAATAATATCAGGATCCGATGTTCATCACACTTCCTAATTTCGACATAGATTTGGCGGTATGCTTGTACCCTTTACTGATAAGCTTATGAAATGTTGACCAGACTTGCGGCGTCCTCTGGGAATGTTCCTCAAAACTGTAACCTCAGACAATTTCAACGTGTACGCTAACGCGAGGCTGCGGAAAACGAAATTCACTATCCAGTAGAAGTGATTAGTACCAACTCAGCCTCCATGCTCCATTATACCTATGGAAAAACGTTGCTGGAAGCTATACAATCCCATATCCATGGTTCGAGGTAGTAAGACTCGATAAGATTTGGCGATTCTTTCGCAATGGTGTGATATCGAGATATCGATAAAATCCAGTAGATTTTATAAAATTTTAATACCACCTTGGCGTTCAGCTTCGATATCTGCGGTTGTCTTTTCCTCTTAACAATATCCAATACTCCTTCAATTCTTCTCTCTGCTTTCACTAAGTTTTCCCTTTTTCCTAAATTTTTCTAAATTATCAAGCTAATAACAAATTATTGCAATAAATAATTTCCTTTTATATGTAGCAATTTTTTCTGGAAAAATTTTCTTAAATTGTCGCAGCACCAATCGCTCGTAACATAAAAACCATATTTTATGCTGACTTCACTTTTTGCTGTCATCAGTCTGTCTCTATATCATTGAAGTCTGTGATATTATCTAAGTCGTTCATGTTATCGCCCTTATGCTGGATTCGCATCGACCACTTTAATCTTGCATCGATTAAATCATGTATGAACATTTTTTGTTTCAGTCACTCTACAGACAAGGTGTTTTATAAAGCACGATTTACATTATGATGGCATGCAGTTTTTACAGAAATTGTGAGGGAGATAGTTTTATGCTGCCGAAACAATTCAGCAATACCACTCACGTACAGTCCCCTCCAGTTTTTGAGGGCAGCCCGTCCCTTTAACTCGTACACGAATTTGTCTGTCGATATATTTCTTTTTTACTATTTTCGACACTCTTCTAGACCCACTTTTCGTCATCACAGTGAGCTGAAATTTGGCACAAAAGTTCATGTCGTGTGACAATTGAATCTATCAAAATTTGAACCGGAAATTTCCATGGAAAACCCGAAAAATCGGGAAAAATCATTTGAAAATTTGGTACAAATTTGATAAGTGATAACTCGGTTTCAAGAAAAATGCAGAGTTTTCCGATTTTCCGAAAAAAATTTCCGGAATTTTCCGACTTTTCCGGAACTTGCAGAAAAAATCGAGGAAAATTCATGTAAAACGCTTTTCCGGAGTTTTTCCGACCAAGGAAGCGTTTGAGCGTTTTGCAACCTAAGACAAAGTTGTAGAGCGAAATGAGTTGCATATAGTTGCTTTTGTGGAAAATTCCATGGAAAACTCGGAAAAGCGGAAAAATTTTCATCGATATGATTAGTGATACATCTGTTTCAGGAAAAGTGCAGAATTTTCCAATTTTTCTGGAATTTTCCGAATTTTCCGACAAAAAAGTTTTATAAGCTATGCGGAATCATTTTTTTTCCGTCCTACTGGCATCAATACTTTCTCTTCAACAATCATGAAAACTTGTATGGAAAATCGGGAAAATTCAGTAAATCAGTTTGTTTTCAGCCGTCATAAAATTGTTTTAAAATATCTCCATGCAGCACGTAATAACAATTTAGTTAACGTGAAAAAGGCAGAAAATAAAATAAGTAAAAAACGAGTTTTCAAACGAAACTGAGGCCAAGCCGCATGAAAAATTAGAAAATAAACTTTTCTTCACACACAGAGGTGGACTCAGATTTTATTCGCTGACAATCACCGATATATTTTAGCATGATCAAACAGACGTAATAAGTGATTTGATTCATGAACAGAAAGAATATTCAAGAGAAATGTCCCAATCAAAAAATCTGAGTCCACCTCTGTGTGTGAAGAAAAGTTTATTTTCTACTTTTTCATGCGGCTTGGCCTCAGTTTTGTTTGAAAACTCATTTTTTACTTATTTTATTATGGTACAAATCGCATAGAAGGGCAATGCCCTACCTTAAGAATTGTCAACTTATTCCGTATTCTGAAGACTCCAGGGCTGTGTTCACGTCGGCGACTGCAGCCGACTGCAGTCGGCCTTACTCAATTTGACGCAGAAAATGTCGTTCTGGTCGTACTCAGAGTGTAAATGGACACGGCTCTTTTAATTTTATGTGTAGGCGGACGGGGCATTTTAGGGAGTGTTCATATACACCAAATTGCGTTCACGTCGTCAAGTCAATTTGACTACAGTCGACTTGAGTCATTTAACTTCATGCTCCAGAGGTGGAAGTAAGTTAACTCGCGCGGGAAATAGGAAAGTTTTTCAAAATGGAAATGGATGATAAAAATTGTATGGTGATTGATGAATCAGATAAGACCTAAAAATGTAACAAATCTCATAAAAGATTTTAATTTTGGCGTTTTTTATTTGTAGATTACGAGGAAGCTTAAACGAATAATTAATAATCGAAGCACAAGTTTCTCGTCTGACGTCCATTTCCTTTTTTACCTCTTTGACGTTTACTCACACACTCTCCAGGCCGAGTTAATTTGACTGCAGTCCTTTTGACTAAAGTTGACTGCAGTCGCCGACGAGAACAGACCCCAGATAAAATTGAAAAATGGATAATTCAGTGGTGATGATATTGCAAAAAAAATTAACATCAAGGATGTTATGTTAAACATGGAAATTCGACTGGCAAAGATAGTAGCAAAAAAAATATTAAGTGTTCTGCAACCGGCTGATGCGGGTTTACAGGGCTTACAGGTTCTAAGCACGGGATTGAACGATGCCATATCAATAATAAAATGTGTCCAGGAAGAAGTTGAGGTTAGAACAAACAATTTGGGAAGAAGCTGAGGATACCATATTGTAGAAAAGCAATATTTTGCTGTTGTCGTTCTACAGTGTCATTTTGTATTTTTCTAAGTACATAATTTTCCTTTTGACTTAAGTTATTTTCCACGAAGGGATGTTGTGGACAGGATTAAGCTAGGTTAGGTTAGGTTAGAGTCGCAGGTATCGTAAGAAGATGTCCAATCAGCCACACTTCGGCCATCCATGGTTCATTGTGAAGCCACTATATTGGAACCTTGCCTGGAAAAGATATTCAAGAGGTAGGGGTATGAAACCAGGCACAAGAGCTAACGAACCTTACCAGGTACCCCACTACTTTGTCTGCTAACTCCCTTAGTTCGCAGAAAAAGTAGCAATAGAGTGTATTCCTCCTGCACCTAGCAAGCAGGTGCTGAACGCTCTCAACCTCTTCCTCGGTCATACAGTTTCTCCAGAACACATTGTGTGGAGCTTCCATGCGCTCTGCATATTTACCAAAGGGGTAGTGTCCCGTAATAACTGCAGTAAGATTACGCACATCATTCCGATTCCTCTGCAACAGAGATTCAGTCTTCACAGGACAAATCTGGGGCCAAAACTGTCTTAAAATCACGTATGAAGTCAGTTCTCCATATTTCCGATTTGCCAGCATACAGGCCTGTATATCTAGAATCCCCTTCACTGATTCTAGACGCCTACCTATGGTTTCCCCTGCTAGACATATATTCATAGCGGAATCCTCTCTGGCCTGGGCATCCCCTATTTCACTACTAGGTATGTGACTGTCACCTGGCACCCAGCAGAGAACAACTCTCTGGTTAGCACCCAGCTTCCAGAGCTTACAGCGACACCGTTGTACTAAATGCGATCTAATGGTGCTCGAGTCCAAAGCTTTGATTGCAGCTTGGTTGTCTACAAATCCGAATGACTCGATCGGTAGGTATATCACAACTTGTACGCAGCAGCCTTGTTGCTTTGCAAATAGCCAGGAGCTTTGTTTGGAACACACTACATTGGTCCGATAGTCCGTACAATTCCTGTATTTGAGGGAGTACTGAGAATACCCCAGCTCCCACCCCAACATCCATTTTCGAACCGTCCGTAAAAAGACATATATCAGAGTCGATTGCTACGCGATTTCCATCCTACTCCTCTCTACTAAGAATGTTAGTTAGGAACGCTTTCTCAAAGTCTAGTCTTGGAACAATGTAATCCCTAGCTCCTTGTATACAGTCGACAGTACAGATCTTCAGTATTCTGCCGTGACCAATGTCTGCTCTTAACCAGCAACCCTGATCCTTAAGTCTTATAGTGCACTCTTTGCAGCTATGCATTGACAGAATTCAGTTTATATAGATTAAAAGACATTTTTATAATGTTAGTGGGAATAAGACCTACCACCGTTCGTAGTGATGAGCTGCTTTACCGAGACCGCAGCTCTGCAGAATCTTGTTGGTCAAGGATTTGAGAACGGAGAGGAGCGCTGAAGTCATGGAGGCTTCTGCAAACTATAAAACGCAATTTTCTTTTTCGTATTAGTGAAATAGACGGCGAAGAAGATGATTATAATTATTAAAATATATTTAGTAATTTTCATCTCTTTGCTTTTAAGAACCAGTCCAAGAATTACGTGATAGAATGGTGCTGATGAAATGGTTGACTGAACTTCCTTGCCATTTTTGAGGCCAGCCCGTCCCTTTAACTCGTACACGAATTTGTCTGTCTATTTATATATTTCTTTTTTCCCATTTTCGACACTCTCGTAGACCCACTTTTCGTCATCACAGCTGAAATTTGGCACACAGGTTCATGTCGCGTGACAATTGAATCTATCACAATTTGAACCGGAAATTTCCATGGAAAACCCGGAAAATCGGGAAAAATCATTTGAAAATTTGGTACAAATTTGATAAGTGATAAATCTGTTTCAGGAAAAATGCAGAGGTTTCAGATTTTCCGAAAAAAATTTCCGGAATTTTATGACTTTTCCGGAAAATTTTCCGGTAAAAAAGTTTTTTTAAATTATGCAGGATCAAGTTCCCTATCAACTGGCATCATTACTTTCTCTCCGACAATGGTGAAAAATTGCAGAAAAAATCGAGGAAAATTCATGTAAAACGCTTTTCCGGAGTTTCTCCGACCAAGGAAGCGTTTGAGCGTTTTGCAACCTAAGACAAAGTTATTGAGCGAAATGAGTTGCATAAAGTTGCTTTTGTGGAAAACTTCATGGAAAACCCGGAAAAGCGGGAAAATCATCGGAAAAATTTCATGATTAGTGATAAATCTGTTTCCGGAAAAATGCAGAACTTTCCAATTATTCTGAAAAATTTTCGGAAAACTTCCGACTTTACGGAAAATTTTCCGACAAAAAAGTTTTATAAGCTATGCGGAATCATTTTTTCCGTCCTACTGGCATCAATATTTTCTCTTCAATAATCATAATAACTTGCAGGAAAAATTTTTTAAAAAAATTTCATAGTAATCGGAAAAGTCTGTGGAAAACATGGCAAATCGGGAAAATTCATGTTATATGGGATCAAGTTGGAGTACAGCTAAAAAGCGCTGTTTAAAACATAATTTGAATTTCAGAAAACCGTTGCAGTACATCAAGGATTTGATACTCGAAAAATTTTTGTAAGTTCTGTAAATAAAAATAATTTTTACTCGAATAAATTTTTTGAAAAACTGGTAAATCAGTGTCTTTTCTGCCGTCATAAAATTGTTTTAAAATATCTCCATGCAGCACGTAATAACAATTTAGTTAACGTGAAAAAGGCAGAAAATAAAATAAGTAAAAAATGAGTTTTCAAACAAAACTGAGGCCAAGTCGCATGAAAAAGTAGAAAATAATTTTTTTTTCACACACAGAGGTGGACTCAGATTTTATTCGCTGACAATCACCGATATATTTCAGTGTGATCAATCAGAGGTAAGAAGTGATTTGATTCATGAAGAGAAAGAATATTCAAGAGAATTGTCCCAATCAAAAAATCTGATGCCTACATATGTGGCCAAGATTAAATTTTGTTATATTATTAACCTTCAAAGTAATACAAAACAACTTATAGAATGGTACACATAGCTTGTGTCTATAAATATAAATAAATGTCAGTTATGAAATCAATTTTTAATTAAGTTGATTCGATTTACATAACATTACGCCTGGTATTTGCAATATACCCCAACTAATGTTGCAAATAACCCCTAACATGGGGTACTATGTAACATGGGAAGTTCTTCAGTAAAATGTCGTATTTTGCAAAAAATAAACATAAGATCTAAAGTTTCTTAATTTCTATGACTTCCCAACATACTGATCTTTTTCTAAAATTAAATATTTTTTTTCGTATGACTTACATTTTGGAGTTATTAACAGAGAATAGTAAATTTGTTGCAACTATCCCCCACCTCCTCTACACTTTAAATTTATTATACCTATTAGGTTTTTAATGCATTTGCAGATGTCTAGATGTAGTGCATCACAACCCTCGAGAAATACTCCCCAAGTCATCCGGTAGAAAGGCAACCATTTTACGAGTAATCGGTGAGCGCTCTTTTACAGGACCACAAAGACTGTTCATTATTAACTCCATTTGAATTCCTTTTAACATAGGAATGTCAATAGAGAGGAGAACTCGTTTTGAATTTCGAAATGATAAAAATTGGGTCTGTCGTTTTTAGCTCAGAATCTTCTGATTATTCTCAGTACGTCCATAAATGGAGTTTTGCTTTCTAGCTCAAAATGATAAAAAATTTAACTCTTATTTGTAATTATCCTACTGAAATGAAATCATTTGAGAAAATATAAAATTATAACTAAAAAAAATCATTTTAGCAACTTAAAATAACAAGCACACCATGCGCCGGTCTGAACCGCTTAACTATCATATAAAGACATATAGAATAAAATGAGATTCTGATGCACAAAAAATGTATGCATCATGAATATCGCAAAATTTAAATCTATCTCACTCCCTTACCTCTGCTCTAGAAGTGCTTCTTTTGAAGTTCTCTTACATTAATACTGAATACTAATGAAAGTTCTGTGTTCCTTTATTGTTTCCAATTTTTTCTACCAGAATATGAAACAGAAATCCATATGTCTGCGTGATGGTCCAGTCTATAAAATATTTCAGATAGATTCTTATGGAAAAGTGACTAGACATTGATTTTATATATTTATATGCAGAGTTTAAAAGGTTCACAGGGGTACCCCTCAAGGCGGAATCCTATCACCTTCATTATGGGTGCTCATCATGGACGATCTCTTGCTAATACTCACCAGGATGGGGTACAAAGCAGTATATTACGCGGACCACTTGACAATCTTAGTCACCGGGAGCTATGAACCTGTACTCTGTGCAAAGCGCGATCCGACTAGTCATGTGCTGGGCCACGGACTGCGGGCTAACCATCAATCCACTGAAAACTGAGCTATGCCTCTTCAGCGCGAAAAGGAATATCCCCAGTTTAAACCTGCCCCTGATTGGCTCCACACGCTAGGAGTTAAAGGACAGGGTGAAATACCTAGGTACTATTCTAGTGAAACTGGAAACCACACCTCGAAGACAGAGCCAACAAAGCTCTTAGAGTTTTTGCAATGTGTCGTAGAGCGGTTGGGAAGAAGTGGGGACTCAAACCGCGGTTGATCCTACGTATATACAATAGCGTCATTCGACCCATGTTAACCTACAGTTTAGTAGTGTGGTGGAAAGCAATGGACTTCTCCAATCATCACAAGATACTGGAGAAGATTCAAAGGCTGTGCCCTCTCAGCGCAAGCGGCGCTTTTAAGTCAACTAGCACTCGGGCTCTGGAGGTTTCCGTCAATATAGACCCGGTGCAAATAAATATCAAGCAGAGGGCGTCGACTACAGCGCTAAAACTGCATCTTAACCTTGGCTGGATGCATACAGGAACAAGAGCTCCACATGAATACATTTATGAGTTCGTCCAGTCTATCGCAGATGGCATTGACAGAGATAGCGACCACCTGCTCGAGACCATGCTAGAAAGCAATTTAGAATATAGATTTCCATCCAGGGTAGAATGGAAATCACATTCCGTGCTTCAACCATTGACAAACCCAATTATACTATGTATATACTGATTGTTCTAAGTCCGATGAAGGCACCGGAGCGGAAGTTTTCTGCGAGGAACCTGCAATTGAGTTCTCCCTGCGCCTTAAAAACCATGCTGCGGTTTTCCAAGGCCATTTTTGAAGCGAGAAGGCACCTGCTTAACTCAGACATTGAAAATAAGGAGATAGGCATCTGCTCAGACAGCCAAGCAGCTGTCAAAGCTTTGTCTACACCCTTTATAACCTCCAAACTATTAATGGAGTGCAAAAGCACCCTGAATTCCCTTTGTAACGTCGGTTGTTGGTGTGCGGGTAGTCAGGAGATTGTCCAGGGCCGTTTTCCGACGTTGCTGGGTTCAGAGCGCTGTTCTAGCTCTGCGGTTCGGGCGGTATACGTAACACACACACTACTTAATCTACACTAATTCACTTACTTACAATAACTTAAGACTACGCGGCGTAGGTGCGGGGTAGGAGCATGCGCTTACTATTCCTTAGACCAGCACGATTAACGTGCGCTTGTCGTTAGGAGTAGCCAACACGGGGGATGGGGGCGGAGCGTGCGCTCGCTATTCTTCCGACCAACACGGTCAGAATAGCCAACACGGGGGTACGGGACGGACCAACACGATGAACGTGCGCTTCGTCGTCAGAGTAGCCAACACGGTACGGGGACGGAATTGATATTCGTGCGCTCGCTACTCTTCTGATCAACACGATTAACGTGCGCTTATCGGCAGAGTAGCCTACACGGGGGTACGGGGACGGAATGCGTGCGCTTACTAATTCTCAGGCCAGCACGATTAACGTGCGCTTGCCGTTGAACTAGTCAACACGACTTGCGGATAGGACTGGACGGGAGATGTTTCTAGTCGAGCTGCTGGGAGGCAACTGACTAATCTTTCGGTGCTTGACTGACTTTTATAGCCAGCCTTCTGGTATTCCACTGGTGGGGGTCAGCTCTGTTTACTTTGGAGTTGTACACTCGCGGTCGGATATTTTGCTTGAACGGTGACTTGTAGCTTTCGGATGAGTTCACTTCGATGCTTGCTGATCGACTGAGTGATCTTACTACTGGCTGCCGGCTATTTATACGCAGTCTGACTGATGGCGTCGGGTGTAGAATGCTCCCTTCTACTATCACGCCACCAGCACGGGACACTACTGAGCTGCTTATCAGTAGTGTGCTCTCCTCTCCGCGGCTGGCTTACTTTGTTGCGGCTGCTAGACACTCGTTTTCGCTGGTGTCTAGCTTAAATGTATGTAACTTCGTTACACCTTTCTCGGAATAACAGAGTGATAGTGCAGCGGATCCCTGGGCACAGCAACATCAACGGAAATGAAAGGGCGAACGAACTTGCTCGTCTTGGAGCAGCCTCAGAGGAACCTGCCTCTATAGTCGAGATTGCACCAAAACCAATTGTCTCAATCATTTCAAGCTGGGCTGACCGCCAACACAGTCGCACTTTGGTTAGAAGATCCCACGGGTAGAACAACAAAGGAACTGTGGGGTAAAACAAACCCAAGTCAAACGAATAAGATCCTAGGACTCAACAAGCCAACCCTGAGAACTCTGGTGTCTCATTCCTCTCCCAGGGGTCACCTTCACAGGATGAGGTTTGTTGATGATCCTATTTGCAGGGGTTACGGAGAGGAGTTCGAAACAGTGACCCGCTTCCTATGTCACTGCCCGGCACTCTCAGGAATACGTTACAGAATTCTTGTCTCACACCTCCAGGACGAGTTACATAATGCCGGCAAGGAGGGTTGGGAGCTAATACTGAAGTTTATAGCAGCGTCCGGTTGGAACCTATGAGCCATTGCTCATAGGTCCAGAGTGAACAATGGGGCTTGACTTGGCTTTCATTCGGGGGACCTGGAGGTCCCAAACCTCTGCTTCAATCAATCAATCAACTCAATATGCCATACAGCCTAAGCAGGAAAATTGTCTTTCAGTAATTTTAGGCTTAACTCCTTTCCTTCCCAAAGGCTAAACCTACTATGTATATCACTTACTTAATAAAATAAAATAATAATATACATACATATGTATGTATATGCAGAGAAAATTAAAAAACAATACCGAGGTACTGTCAGTTTCTGGCCTAAAGCGGTAGAACAAAAATTCCTAAAGTTTTCAGGGTTCATTGCTGTCCTGATGAGATCGCCCTGTTACTGCTGATCGAAACATTTTACACATAGTGCCTATACTCCCAAAAATTTCTTTATGGAATTTTTGGTCTTCGGTTTTAGGCCAGACACTGAAAATACCTCAGTACCTGTTTTAAAATTTTCTCTGCTCATATGCAGTAGGTTGGGAATTGCCAGTATACTCGTATTTTATACGGGTCTCGAGAAAGTACATATATATAATAGTTTAAAGGTTAGTATCAGGATTCAAATCAAACTTTTGTCAGTTTTACATAAGAACACAGCACGGCTCGCATATATTAGTGGGAGAGAATAGCTTGAGAAATATTTTTTAAGAGTGTTTCACACAAGAACCATGATAACCAGCGGGGAATGGGAGCATAATTAGATGCATCAGAGAGTCCTCTTAAATGAGGTGAGGAGTGTTATCTTTAACCCGGTGATGTCATTAGAAAGGAGCAGTACTAGAATAATCTATCAGTCTCCCACCCCTATGAAGATAAGTATAAAGCGAGCATTGTATATTTTTATTCTATTATGTCTATCTCTCAGGGAGGACTACCAACAATACCCGATGGGTGGAAACCAGTATATGTTTTAGGCGTGTCACATACGCGTAATAGGAGAACTTTTACACCCCCCCCCCCTCACTCAAACATCATAGATTCCATCTTTTAATGATACTGAGAACTTCTGTATGATTACCTGAAGCAGGCAAAGCCCACTGAAGAGCAGAAAGTTAAGAATGTAAGAAATTTTCTGTCACTCATCACTAGCCACATCCGCTTCATGCTCCCATATAACCCAACAGTTTCTGCGCTTATTCCTGGCCGCTGATATTGTATGTACAGATGTTCCTCAATTTTCTACCCTTTCTTCCTTTCCTACCTTTCCTACGGCATCATAGGGTTTTCCCTGAGCTTTGGCAACATTTAAAACAAACAAAAAGATTCCATTTTTCCATTCAGAGTTTAGAATCAATTACTTATAATAACTAAGTAGAAAGGGTGTCTTTCTATTGCATGTTAGACTTTTGTCGAAAATTTAACACCTTTCAATAAAGGATTAAATAATTATACCCTATTTAACGGGTTAATAATTAAAGAGGACTTAACTTATTTCAGATGTACAATTACATATACCTCCATAACAGATATGTAGATATGTAAGTAGATATGTAAATTTATATGATAAGAAACTTACGTAAGATATTTGTGGACAACAAGACACCCCTTACCTGTAACCATATGTATGTATGTATGTTCAAACATTTAAATAGCCGTTATTATGGAAATTTTAGTTTAGTGTTAAAGAATTTTGGTTGGAGTACCTAGGACTAGTTTTTGGTGGTTTCAAATTCGCAATAAACCTGTATTTTAGTAAAATCTCCCAACGAAAGTGGGCATACAATGGAATCCGAACAGCCAATAGATACCCATGAAGCCTTCAAGCACATCTGGAAAATTTGGCAACTTGGAGGAGTCCTTCCCTTTGAACGATTTAAGTCCGTATTTTTATTCTATTCAATATTCATTAATGTAACAGTGGCAATTTTATTATTGGTTTCGACATTGATGTCAGTTTTATTGGAAGAAGATCTTCGAGTTGCATTGGCAAATGTTTCCTATTTTTTGAATTTACTTGCGTTTATGTTAAAACAATGTACAGTCGTCACATATAGAAGTCACATTTATAATATAAGAAAAATATTAAAGAAACTAGATCGGCGCGCAGCACATTATGATGAAAGACTTTGTTTAAGAGACGTTATAAAGCTCTGCCAACGATTGTTTAGAGTCTATGTAACTATGTTTTACGTTGCGATAGCTGCTCTTATTATAACATCATACTCTTTACAAAGATTTACCCTTCCGGCGTGGTTTCCATTTGATGTAACCGTGAATAGAAATTATAGAATAGCCTATGCACATCAAATATACGCTATTCTTATAGCAGGGGCACAAAGTATTGCACTCGATATTTTTCCACCGTCATATATTTGCGTTTTATGTGCACAAATTAAAACACTTGGAATACGAATCAGACGAATCGGAAGAGAAAGGATAAAGACAGATTCCAAAGACAACTACAAGGAATTAAGCAATTGTGTCGAGGATCATACAACTATTTTGGAGTAAGTATTTACATATTTTGCTATTTTTATAGAATTAGCTGTCTTCGTTGTCATACTATCGTGAATTTTCTATACAAACTTTATAAAATACCCCTAATAATCCTATTAACAATAAGTTGTGTACTTAAATCACAATTATAGTTCTATATTCCTCGAATTTTAAAGACATTTTCGGCATATTGTTATTGATCGGTTTGAATTGCAGAAAAAATTACTGTTGAATTTTGCCAACTCATATTCGCACAACCAACTTCTAATACAAATGAAGCATTAATGCATAATGCATTACTTGATACTCTGTCTATGGTGCCTTGGCTCTATATATAAAGATTACTATGATTTATTATTACCCAACTTATTGATTTAGGGCAGCAAGTTTCAAGTCTCGGTTTAACTCATCTACAGGTCCCAAAAGCCGAAATTGAGTGACTCGAAAAGACAAACGAAAATTAGAAAAAAGGAAAGAAAATTAAAAAAATGGAAAAATTGAGAAAAATAGAAAACAATTTTTTTGACAGAATTGAAAAAATCAGATAAATTCGAATGAATTAAAACTGTGTAAGCCGGCTGTAGGCTGAAAAAAGGAAGAAAGAAAAACAAGCGTTTCGTATGGTAGAAACCTTATACTCGTCAGACTTTTGAGAAAGATCAAACTAATCTCATTTCATATAAACCCAGATTAAATTCTTACGGTAAAGATATACGGTGAGAGAATTTTGGTCTCCAGTCCAGTGGCGGATCTAATATTGAAATTAGGGGGGGGGGGGGATGTCATCTTAAAATTTAAATTGAGCAAAAAACAAAAGAAAAACATCCAGCGCCGTAAGTCGCAGTACTGTAGTGAGGTGTGGATGATGTGTCATTTTTTAGTATACTTTTTTTACAAAATGTCACTTCACTGCTCTTCACTGCTATTTCAAGTGGGTACAATTTTTTGTGTTAAAAATAGTTCTTGCGTTGGTGCCAACATTGAAAAAACCATTGGCGGGATGTTGAAAAGTGATTTTAATAAAACCTTTCGAATTTCTGATGAATATCTTTGGTGAAACACTTTTTATCACTAATTAATCCAAATAATTAATTTAAAAAACATTTACTTATACGAACCCACCTATTTATTTGTTGTTTACAATTCTCTCTTAGTTGGTATAATTGGTGCTTAGACCGAAAGAGAATGCTATATGGAAATGAGCCCACTTTATGCAGTGTATTTCTATGGACGTAGTCAGTCCATATTATACATGTCAGTGGTTTTACATAAAAACGCTGCAAATATTTTAGAATGTTAGGAGTTAGGACTACGTTAGGGTTCTGATGTGGTAGTGAGAGAGTCTGTTTCGAGGGTTTCGGATCACCCAAAGTTGGGGTCCCAAACTCAAATTCTGAGAAAAACCCATGCACATACATCACATGTGTACAATTATATTCATTGAAATAAATTTTTATTTGGTTAAGTCTTGGAATAACAATTTATTGTGAAGTTGAATTATAAAAATATATAAAAAAATATAAAATAAAAAATATATTTTTTCAAAAAATTCATTTAATTAAATATTTTTTATTTCAAATTTAGGGGGGTCATGACCCCGTGACCCTCTCTGCATGGATCCGCCACTGCTCCAGTCTCCGGTTTTCAGAAACTAAGATCTCCACAATATTTATACGCCAAGAGACCTGTCCCTGGAGACAAAAAATTATGTCTCCGGAGACCATAATAAATAAATGTTTTTAGAAACACGTATCTAGAGTATTAGCCCGAAATTTGAATGTTGGTCTGTAAAGATCTGTTGATTGTCAAGCAAGAGTTTGTTATGAAGGAAATGTTATTAATATTTTTATGTTATGGAAAAAGGGAAAAAGCTTACAAAATATATCCTTGGTGTGTAAATTTTACCGGATAAACACAACAAATTTTTGTGATTTTTTTTTATTTCCAGAAATAACGAGGCACTCTACTGACGAAACAAATTTCCTGCCGTAAATCTATTATATTAATTTCTTTGTAAGAATTTGTCAAACTCACTCCACTTTATTCTTTTCCTTTCCGAGTAGACGTACACTTAACAAAAAATAGTCTCCGGAAACCTGGAGACGACAAATGAACAAACTTCGGAGACCGTAGACCGAACTCTGGAGACCTGTGTGTTTAAAATACAAGACGGGAGACCGGAGAGCAACAAAGTGTCGAGAGACTAGGTCTCTTTAGAGATTTTGTGCATCTCCGAAATATATACACGAGCCTCTGGCGGCCAAAGTCTCTAGCCGTGTAGCTTCTCCTTTAGTGTGAATTATATGAGGCAAACTCTCCATATTACACCAAAGGACGACGAGAAAGAATACTATGATCTATTACCGGATAAACTTTATATTTGTTCAAGAAGGCTATAATTTTTTTTCGTTTTTGCTCTTATACCAGAGAATCCAATTAATTTTATATATTTTTACTTTTAGATTATTTGGCGAAATAAAAATCCTCACATCTCGTACTATCTCATTTCAATTTATGATTACGGCTTTAGTTTTTGGTATCGTGACAATGAATATGTTCGTCTTTAAATTGAATTTGATGGAAATGTTGGCCCTTTTTTTATATCTCTTGGTCAATGTATTGCAAATTTTGCCTGTATGCTACTGTGCAAATACATTACAGTTATTTAATGAAACCCTCACTGGAGACATTTCCAACTGTAACTGGATAGATGAGGATATGAAATTCAGGAAATCCATCATAATATTTATGCAACGAACTCAACAGAATCTCGAAATTTTAGCATGGAATGTTGTGCCTATTTCCTTGACAACATTCTTGAGGGTAAAATATTGATTAAAATCCTAGTGAAATCATTTTCTTTAATGATTTTTATTTTTTTCTAGATTATAAAATTATCAATTTCGATGTTTACCGTTTTAATTCAGTTGAAGAAATGAAAAAAGAATATTTCCGAAGTTGGATTAAGTTGCGCTTAGATTTTCAAATCTGATTTACTATTTCAGACACACAAATAGATTGTTTGTTTTTTTTCGTGTTATGGTTACAAATGCACAAAATATTTATTTACTAATTAAATGAAATCACTAAAATGAAACTCTAATAAATTTTAACAAAACAAAAATTCAGGGTTCGATTAATATGGAAACATTAAAGTTTAATGTGAAATAAATTATGAATAAATAAAAACCGTCGCGTAAGTTATGGAGGTAAATATGAAATAGTAAAACTAATAAGATTGAAAATAAAATCAGAAAAAAAACAAATATTACCTACTTATAGGAAAAATAATGTGGAAAGCAATGGATTTATTTATTTCGCTTGCGAAACTTTGCAAACGAATATGAATTCTTTGTTGTTGAAATGTTTGAATGGCGGCTGTTGACATTTTTAATAAAATACCGTATGAATTTTTCTGAATAAAAATATTCTTATGAGTGATGATATTAATTTCATTAGATAGTCAAAAAAAACGAAGGTAAGCAGCGGTACTGTAAGATTCTAAATTTATCTTGCGGAGCAAAATAGTTAATACCCTAATATCACAATACCTCAACCATTGTTTTGCTTTATTATAAATTTAGTCGCTATTGCCAGAATAAAGCCACCACTTTCACATCCCAGGTAGAAAAGCGAATTATCTATCATATCGGGCAAAAATCTATGCACTTATCCAAATACCTGCATCATGCTGGGTCTAATATGAATCATTCCCACATACCTTAAGATTCATTTCAACACGTGCACAGTTAAACTGTACGCGTAGAGGTTTTTCTGGTAGCCAATAACGAATAGTTATATTTGATGGAATATTGTGGAAAATTCTGCAATCTTTAGGAGGTTTTATTAATTTTTTTTAATTAATATTCATTTTTTTTATATTTTCATTTCATGCTTGTAATTCATTTAATCTTCTGTAAGACTTTGTTTTTTTTTTTTTTAATTAATAAAAACCATTTCCGTGTTTAAAATGAACGTTGACGCACACAGTCTTGTTATTAGCTTCAAATATGTTATGGTAGTACTTTCGAGTGAGTACTATTGGACGTGAAGTCAATCCTGTCAGCATGAGCTGACAGGTCACTCCCGTGATCGGCGATAGCACAGGTCGGCACGCTAGCACCTCGAATAGTGCGGGAGAGTTATAAGGGGCTTAACCAAAACCTGCCGCCGATCACGAACCATAATACAAACAAATTTGTGTCTGTCACAAACAAACCCAGCACACATCCAGCCCTGAAGGGGCCATTACACCATTTACCTTTGCTTACTTGATCGGGCTCCATGCTCCATTATGCCTGGAAAAACGTTGCAGGGAGCTATACAATCCCATATCCATGGTTCGAGGTAGTAATGCCCAATCTACAATGCATGGTAAAACCACGTCGTCAAAACGATATGGATTTTTGTGTTTGCTTCCCACTCTTGCATTTGAAAATTTATGCTTGCAAAAATGTCCCTTCTCTCTCATTCATTTGACGACATGAGCACGAGCTTATGTGTAGTAGTTAATCAGCAAAAACGATATAGTAATATCTCAGGTGTATTCAGCATAATTTAGAACCATGCAAGGGAATTTAGAACAAAACAGCTGTAAACTGGAACTTGTACTTTCAGTCTTGAAAGCAATATTTTATATTATTCGACTTGTCCCAAGCAATTTCTTAGTTTACTAAGTTTACTATATTATAGTATAAATTATTGAGATCAAATACTTCCTTTGATATAATTCTGCAATGAAATCGAGGAAGCAATCATATTTATGATAATTGACAGGTCAACAGCTGTTTAATTTGGCAGCTTACCACTACTTACATATTTCGTGTATTTATATGCATTCTTCAGCAAACGATATCATTTTGACAACGTGGTTTTACCATGCATTGTAGATTAGGCATTAGACTCGATAAGATTTGGCGATTCTTTCGCAATGGTGTAATATCGGGATATTGTTTTTCGATATGCCAGACATAATGATTGGGCCCATAAAATCCAGTTGATTTTATAAACATTTTTAATACCACCTTGGCGTTCAGCTTCGATATCTTGATAGTCGTAATGAGTAAAAATCAGCATTCATTGAAAAATCTGCGGTTGTCTTTTCCTCTTAACAATATCCAATACTCCTTCAATTCTTCTCTCTGCTTTCACTAAGTTTTCCCTTTTTCCTAAATTTTTCTAAATTATCAAGCTAATAACAAATTATTGCAATAAATAATTTCCTTTTATATGTAGCAATTTTTTCTGGAAAAATTTTCTTAAATTGTCGCAGCACCAATCGCTCGTAACATAAAAACCATATTTTATGCTGACTTCACTTTTTGCTGTCATCAGTCTGTCTCTATATCATTGAAGTCAGTGATATTATCTAAGTCGTTCATGTTATCCTCCCTTATGCTGGATTCGCATCGACCTCTTTAATCTTACATCGCCGATTAAATCATTATGACAATTTTTTGTTTCAGTCACTCTACAGACAAGGTGTTTTATAAAGCACGATTTAAATGATGATGGCATGCATTTTTTACAGAAACTGTGAGGGAGATAGTTTTATGAAATTTAAATGCTATCGAAACAATTCTGCAATACCTCTGACGTACAGTCCCCTCCAGTTTTTATGGTACAAATCGAATAGAGGGGCAATGCCCATCCTTACCATCAAAGCCGTTATGATAAACATGGAAATTCGACTGGCGAAGATAGTAGCAAAAAA
The DNA here is from genome assembly GCA_963930735.1 of Dioctria linearis. Classification (NCBI taxonomy): domain Eukaryota; kingdom Metazoa; phylum Arthropoda; class Insecta; order Diptera; family Asilidae; genus Dioctria; species Dioctria linearis. The sequence goes on along the minus strand of OZ005743.1, from coordinate 165,400,072 downwards.
ATATTAAGTGTTCTGCAACTGGCTGATGCGGCTTTACAGGCCTTACAGGCTCTAAGAACGGGATTGTACGATGACATTTAAATAATAAAATGTGTCCAGGAAGAAATTGAGGTCAGAACAGACAATTTTGGAAGCTGAGAATAGCAATATTTTGCTGTTGTCGTTCTGCAGTGCCTTTTTGTATTTTTCTTAGTTCATAATTTTCCTTTTTACTTATTTTCCACGAAGGGATGTTGTGAACAGGATTAAGATAGGTTAGGTTAGAGTCGCAGGTATTGTAAGAAGGTGTCCGATCAGCTACACTTACACCATCCGTGGTCCATTGTGATGCCACTATATTGGAACCTTGCCTGAAAAAGATATTCAAGAGGTAGGGCGATGAAACCAGGCACAAGAGTTAATGAACCTTACCAGGTACCCCAACACTTTGTCTGCTAATTCCCTCAGTTCGCAGAAAAAGTAGCTATCAAGTGTATTCCTGCTGCGCCTAGCAAGCAGGTGCTGAACGCTCTCAACCTCTTCCTCGGTCATACAGTTTCTGCAGAACTCATTGTGTGGAGCTTCCATGCGCTCTGCATATTTATCAAAGAGGTAGAGTCCCGTAATAACTACAGTAAGATTACGCACATCATTCCAATTCCTCTGCAACAGAGATTCAGTCTTCACAGGACAAATCTGGGGACAAAACTGTCTTAAAATCGCGCATGAAGTCAGTTCACCCTATCTCCAATTTGCCAGCATACAGACCTGTACTTCTAGAATCCCCTTCACTGACTCTAGAGGCCGACCTATGGTTTCCCCTGCTAGACTTATATTCATAGCGGAATCCTTTCTGGCCTGGGCATCCGCAATTTCGCTTCTAGGTATGTGACTGTCACCAGGCACCCAGCAGAGAACAACTCTGTGGTTAGCACCCAGTTTCCAGAGCCCACAGCGACACCGTTGTACTAGATGCGATCTAATGCTGCTCGAGTCCAAGGCTTTGATTGCAGCTTGGTTGTATACAAATCCTTATGACTCGATCGGTAGGTATATCACAACTTGTACGCAGCAGCCTTGTTGCTTTGCAAATAGCCAGGAGCTCTGTTTGGAACACACTGCATTGGTCCGATAGTCCGTACAATTCCTGTATTTGAGGGAGCGCTGAGAATACCCCAGCGCCCACTCCAACATTCATTTTCGAACCGTACAGAGAGATATATATCAGAGTCGATTGCTACCCGATTACCATCCTACTCCTCTCTACTAAGAATGTTAGCTAGAAACGCTTTCTCAAAGTCTAGTCTTGGAACAAAGTAATCCTTAGCTCCTTGTATACAGTCGACAGTACAGATCTTCAGTATTCTGCTGTGACCAATGTCTGCTTTGAACCAGCAACTCTACTCCTTAAGTCTTATAGTGCACTATTAGCATCTATGCATTGACAGAATTCAGTTTATAGGGATTAAAAGAGATTTTTGTAATGTTAGTGGCAGTAAGACCTACCACCTTTCGTAGTGATGGCCGAGACTGCAGCTGTACAGAATCTTGTTGGTCAAGGATTTGAGAACGGAGAGGAGGGCTGAAGTCATGGAGGCTTCTGCAAACTATAAAACGCAATTTTGTTTTTCGTATTAGTGTAATAGACGACGAAGAAGATGAATATAACTATTTCTTAATTTGTCAAAATCATTATTAAAATATATTTAGTAATTTTCATCTCTTTGATTTTAAGAACCAGTACGAGAATTGTCTGATAGAATTGTGCTGGTGATTTCACTGAACTTCCTTGCCATTTGTAAGATTTAAATTTTTGCATTCTATTAGATTAACAAAAAAAACAATTAAACTAACATAAAACTGACACATTTTATAATCAAGGCTTTACCCTTTAGCAATGAAATTCGATAGTTTCAATATTCTTCCCAAGGCAATGGTTTCTTTTGAGCAGCCCAAAAGTATTTTTTTTTATAAAGAACATCATAGATGAAAAGTTTTCGTATAATTTTCTTCACATAAATTGTTCATTAGAAGTTTTGTTCCATAAATTTATATAAATGTGTCATTGTTAGCTATAAATTTTAACTTTGATTTAATTTAATTTTAATACTTTCCAAACTCACCATAGCAGCAACAGAAGACTTCGAATTCAAATTTCTCTTCAAATTTTTGCAGTAGCTGAACACATCACATACACTATATATATATATACACACACACGCACACAAACACAGTCTTCAACTATAGTTTTTGCACTAATTTCTCTTTCACTCTCACTTTTCACTTCCATTGTCCTGTCCACTTACTGACTACAACTGATTGATGTGCTCCTATACTTCCGCTCCGTTCCTCATTAAAAGTCAAATGAAATGCAATGTTTTTTTTTCAAAATGGCGCTTTTTCTATGTACTACCCAATCACTACCCTACAAACAAAAAACTAGAAAAATGTTGCTCGATTTAATACGCAAATTTGAAAGATTTGGTCACACGTGATCTTATATATACATACATACATATGTATGTAGGAATATTTATAATTTTTGCTTATTTGGGAACTAAATTGTAAAAATTTCGTTTTGAAGAACTGCGAAAGTTTTATTTACCTTTTTTTTTCCAAAAGGTTCCGACGATTGTCACAAAACACACACATTCACACTTTTATTAAATTAAGAGTAAATTGCACGCAACCCCGAATTTGTTTCCGATTACGAACTAAATAATAATAAAAGTTATATTTTGTTTTCGCATAGTCTAGCGTTAAATTAAAATTACGGTTTTGTCACAAAAGTCTTAGACAACAAATATTTCCAAAACAAAACTGAATTAATGGATAAAAAGAGAATAATTTTCTGCATATTAGAAAACAACAACACACCAACAAATCAAGAATGACATTTTGCCGCCCCGATCAAAAGGAGTTCGAATGAAGTGAATAATTAAATTGCACAAATTCGCTTTTTTATTGAATATTTATTACAATTTAAGTGGTCTCCTTAAGGAGTAAAATTTTATTAAATATCATAATTTTATAAAATCTTGCAATTAAACAAAACAGAGTAAAATATCGAGATCGAGAACACTACCGTACCGCTCCGTACGAACACGAAATTCTTAATGTTCTTCTCTTTCCATTGCAGTTCAGAGCACAATTGGTTGCAATTTGTTATAATTGGTTGTAGTTTGGTAAAGAGGAAGCACAAGAATCCTGCAATAGTTTGAGAATTAAAGGTGATCGTGGTGAATAAATTTTGAAGAAGTTATATAAAAATTTTTGATGTTCGTATTTTTTTTTTGCATTTTGCATTTTCATATTGTTTTTTGTCGTTTAGTACAGAGTTGGATGATGATGAGTTCCGCGTTTCTCAAATATTCTTACAGGAGTAAGAAAATGGATAAAATATTAACCATTTCGTAAAATTTGACTTTTTATGTGATGACTAGCTTTTCCCCGCAACTTCGTCCTCGTGGAATTTGCACTAAGACCTATTTTAAAGACAGGATCGTGTAATAAATCTATGCCCATTGTTTATGGTTCAATTGGTAGGCGGACATAACATCTAATGATTTTAAAAAATAATTGTAGTTAATTTTAGAAATGCTTTTTGAAACAAATAAAACGAAAATAGACTGCTTCAAAATCCGCACTATAAAATAGAAAATAATGTTAGCCTTCATTGTGCATTTAATTAAATTTTGAAATAATTAATATATTTTCAAATTTTAATTAAATACAAAATGAAAGGAAAGACTAGATAATTTCTGTGAAGTCCTCACTTAGTGCGAAGCAAAAATTATTTTCTATGTTTTAGCGCAAATTTTGAAGCAGTCTTGTTAGTTCAGTCAAATTAGAAAAAATAAAAACATTAATTGGTAGAAATCTGAATTTTGGCATCCATGTTAATTACGGCTTTCCATTGAACATACTGAAAGTCCCCTTCAAAATTTGTTGCACCCGAGCAAAAAGGTACACTTTTTCAGTTTTTTACCTATATCTCGGCAACTATAACTGATACGGCAAAATAGTTTATTAAAATGCCTATAAAAAAGCTTATTAACATATTTTCCGTATCTCCAATACTTCAACTGTAATTCGACATCGAATACAGAAAAAAATCACCTGAGCTCTTGAAACTGTTGTGCAAATGGTTTTTTTGCAGCTTCATGACCTGTAAAGATTATAAACAAATGACAAATCATTAAATTCATTGAAAATTGTAAAAATTCGTCTATTCTTAGCTTGAAAAAGGTGCATGCTACTTGTACTAGGTGTAGCATTGTCTGAAACCCATTCGTCTGCTGGTTGTGGTTGATCGGAGTTGACATTGTCGAAGTCGTCGAACTCAAGTTGGCTTTGAGGTGCGTTCAAAGATTCCTCATAAAACTCCCTCTCAATGGAACTCTCAAATTTAATGTCGAGAGTTCTGTCCGAATTCAAACACGCGTGCCTTGACATTGTCCACAAATAGCTGCGCATTTTAGTCCAGCTTTCCAGTATTCAACAAGATGATGTACATCCCTTTTTTACAATTGCATGAAAGTAATGAGTGCTTGAAGTCTGGAGTAGGAGCCTTCAGTGTTCGAACAGGGTCAAGGAAATCATGGCCTTCCCACTAACCCCATAGTTTGATAGACTTTTCATATCCACGCCATTTCTAAGCTTGCTGATAAAGACAAAAGGAGTATTGCTGGGCGGCTGTAGGCAAGGTTTGGCATACCCTGGTACGCGAATTTTCTGGTGTGATAACGATGTCAGTTTGAAGATCTCTCACTAGCAGGCTCATTAGAGGATAAATCCCTTGAAGACGAAGCTGGTCTTTTTTTCAAGAAAGAGGTGGATGCAAAGTTTCTGAGTTCCAATGCTGGGAAGACAGGATTTTACTCTCTCCAGCGAAGCAAAATATCTGGAAATCATACTTGACTCCAAGCTGAGCTGGAAGGCCAACTTGGAAGAACATGTTAAGAAGACCAGTGTGGCTTTCTACACGTGCGAGAGAATTTTGGGTGGTGGGGACAAAAACCCAGGGTGGCAGGGTGGATATACATAGCCATAGTTCGGCCGATTCTCTGCTATGGCTACACGGTCTGTTGGACAGCACTGACGAGAAATGTAACATGGATATGCTATCAAAAATCTAGAGGGTCGCTTACTTGGGAATAACGGATTGTTTCCGTACCATGCCCAAAGCAACATGAAGTCATGATAGATTTACTGCCGCTAGATGGAGAGAAGTTTTGGGCTTTCAGGATAAAAACTGATTATCAAATGACTTTCCCAACTTTTGGTGGGGGTGTCATTCTATTGATGCCACGATGAGTGACTGGGATAGGAAGAAGATGGTGGTAACATTCGAAATTTCTGTTTTTACGGATGTATCCAAGACGAGTGCGGGCGCAGGGGCTGGAATGTACTCGTAGCGATTTATCAGGCGCTAATATTGACATCAATGTGCAGAGAGCCAGTACGGCACATCTGAATATACACGGACAGCCAAGTAGCCATTAAGGCGCTACATGCAGTCCTGGTTACATCAAAATTGGTACATTTTTGTATGACTGGCCTTGAGGAATTGACTACACGGCATAAGGTGACCCTATACTGGGTACCTGGCCACAAGGATATTCCATGAAACTCTTAGGGGCTTAAGAGATTATTTCTGCAAATTTTCCAGTGTATAGGTGACACAATAATTGTTTTTCCTTAGAAATATTGACTCCCATTTTTATCCCCTTAGGGGTTGAATTTCGAAAATCAGTCAAATTCGTGTTTAAATCAGAAATTTAGTAGAATATTTTTGAAAGAACTCAAGCGGATTTCCGCGTTATTTTTTTCCATACAAAGTTAAGTGCCCCTTTTCACCCTGAGGGAATGAATTTCGAAAATTTTCTTTCTAACAAGTGTATACATCACAAAAGAGATCTGTAGTCAGGAGTCAGAACTATTTATATATAGATTGATAGATGGAGTGCCCGTAAGTAATTTCATATGGTCACCATTCTGTGCAAGATTGATTTTCGCATTCGACGGACAGTAAAATTTATTAAAACCAATTTTATAGGATTTTATATTTTGAAGCGCAACAAAAACAGTACAATAAAAACGTCTAGGACTAATCGTTTTCGCAATTATACGTAAAAAACTCAAAAAAAAAAAAAAAAAAAACTCAACCGAAATTTTTGTTTGGCATCCCTAAAAAGTAGTTAGCCGACTTGATCCATTTTAGAATCTGCAATTTTTTATAAAGGCTGTGTGCAAAATTTCAGCTCTCTTAATAAACGAGCTCTCTAGTTATCGTGAAGACAGAAAAATGGAAATACGGATAGACAGACGGACAAGCAGGCAGACAGACGGACAGGCACAGAGACGGACAGACAGGCAGACAGATATTAAAAAATGAAAGTAACTTATAATATTATGCGTGGTTGTCGAATCCATTTTACTCTACAAACGGAATGATAAACTTATTAAGTCCTATGAGATTTCATCTAGGGTATTATATTAATTCTTAAATGGTCCCAGATGGACCTGTTCCATTCTGTATTCATCCCCTGAATAAACTGATATGGACTTTTTCCTGTGTGGACGAATTAATGAAATGTTTTATTTTTAGCATCTTTCACCAAAATAAACTTCGCAGATCCTCTGAACTCGCTCGTCAGTATCTGACAATTGATTAAGATGCATAAGACTGTGGTGCAACAATTTGAATGCCACATCAGCATCTAATTAGATGGATAACTGTAGCCTACGCTGCAAGTTATCTACGCTCATATTCATCCCGAGGTTTATTTGCCAAATGTTATACCCTGTAAGCTCCGGAGGTCTTATCGACATAAGCGCGAGGTGGTCTATTGAAAATGAAATCATGTTCCAACTCATTGCGAGAGACATTGATCCCAAGTTGGTGCAATCTCTTCCGCACAGGACCAACCAGGTCGTGTAGTTGTGTAGTTTTCATATGTATTCGACAGTTTCCGGTTGCCGAAGTTGTAGTTAAAATTTGTAAACTTTTGCACCTTACAAGAGCTTTTAAATTGAATGTTAAAATCGTAATAAATAAACATGTTAAAAAGCTCATTGCTCGCTTCTAGGCCCACACAAGGCCTTGCGTGTTTCAGGTTTTTAGAACTACAAAGATATTGAATCCAAGTGATAAAGTGGTCTTTTATCAGATTATTAGTAGTACGACTCGTTTGACTTCTTAAATATTTCTTTACTATTATGCAGCAATCACATTTATATATCAGGAAGTTCCTATGTGCAATCTATAGTCTATTGTATCTGCAAGTAAAAAGATCGACCAATGTTCTTCAAGTCAAGAGTGTTTATGCCTTCGATTTCTTCACTCTCTTCCTTCTATGGATTTACTTGATGATTTTTCACATCCTATGGTTTGGCTTATTTAGATCGTTGGGGTTTATCTTTGGCCTTCAGTTCAATTTGATGTCTTCTCTTATCTTCTTTTAGGTAACTGGATTGGTTGTTGCTTACTCTTTCTACAGCCATCTTTGTGCGAAATTACGATAAAAATAAATTATTTATCTTTTACCAGCTTATCATAGATTTTCATTAATTCCTGTTGCACCAAAAAGAATTCATTTGAGTGTTGAAACGTTATAAAAACTCAGCTTTTCACATTATTGTTGCACCAAACAGAAAATGAGTTCTATTGAAAAGTGATCTGGTTAGCAAATTAGATGCGTTTTATTCCGTTGCACCAAATTATTGCGCTTCTCACTTTTGAATAGAAAGTTTGATAATTTAAGCAACATAAGAAAATATTCTCTTCGAATTTATTTTGTAAGTTATCGGTCATATTTTCTTGGTGAGAAGTATTAATCTAAAAACAAACATGGGTCTCCTGTACACGAATTCTACCCAGCCTGCCCGTTCCTTTACTCATTTGTTCTAAGACATGTGAACTAAGTTTTTCTTTATAAGAAGTTCCTTATGATTCGTATGCCTAGGTGGTACCCACCATGAAGACATCATGTTATGGATACACAGCTTATCCAAAGACGTCCTACAGTCTATCCGTAAGTTAGAAAGGTTGATAATGTCCTTGTCCTTGATTCCTAGTTCTCTCTGTTTTGAATAAGAACCAGCTGTTGGGCGTTGACACCTCTATGAGTGGGTCACTAATCAAAGCGTATATTCATACGAAGCATCAGCAGTGATGAGCGAACCTGAGCAATTGCATGTATACAAAACTTTTTCTGAATGAACCAAATAAGAAGTTCACTGACTTTTTCTTAGATCTCGGAAGAAAACAATGTAGAATTGTATCATCACTGGTAATAGCTGGCACTCATTCAACAAAGATGGTAGTTGTTGACAGCCCTGAGTATATGTCCTGCCTAAAAAGAGAGCCTAATACCCTATACAGACTGTCTTCATAGTGATTTAATTTTTAATTAAATGGAGTCAAATATACAGTGTGTCACACAAATGAAGTCCATTAACAATTCGCTTCATTTTCGAATGGACCAAAATTTACTCCATTTAGTGAAATGGCAGTAACAGTGCCAGCTACCGTCATTAAAATGAGCTGAATTCATTGGAACGGGGAAAGTTTTTCCAATAAAGTTAGCAATGATAGCCATCAGCTGATCATGAATGCTTTAAAACTACGCTAAATACTCGCAAAGTTTGTTGATAGCATTTAATTAAATTATTGATCGCTGCCATGATCCTTGCTCAAAATGAGGAACTATCAATGACATTCCAAATAAAATAATTTTCCTCAATAATCTGTCACCTCTTCATTTCGTTGAAATGATTGAATTTCAAATCAAGTCATTATGGACACATTCTGTCTTGAGTATAAAACAACGGAACACTTGCTGTGCGCTTGTCCGGTCTTTACCGGGTGCAGGCTGGATACTTTTGGATGCCCTTCTATCTGGGAATGAGGAATAAATTGAAAGTTTACCTCACCTGGCCCTAATGCGTGGTTTCCGTGAGAGATCGTTTTATTTTTTAGCAGGTTAACACAATGGCCGCCTTTGCCTCCATGCATAGGAACTTTCATCCTCCCACTTAAGAAAAGAAGTATAACATAAAAGTTACGAAAAAAAAACCTGACTTTGATTTTCTTACATTTCCTATAATTGCAGTAAAAGCAATAATCCTTGAATGCCATTAACTCCTTGACTTCACAAGTATATGGAAAAAATTACTTCTTAATGATATTATCCTATTTTCCTCAGTAAACTACACAGAAAAATATCCCATATCCATTTCTCAAGCATCTAAGTCTTTTTAAATTAAGAAAAGTGTTCTGTTCAGCTGAGAGCAACACCATCACTACAGAAAGATAATCTGATAAAAAAAACAAATAAGACGATCTGACGGCTATACCTAACCCCGATTAATCTTGTTGCCTTCTTATATATGGCGACGATGAAAGGATGTAGTATAGAGTAGAAAATATCCTATCTCATCTCTATATTAAAAGCAACAATCTTTTTTATCTAAGATTTTAAAAATGTCATCCTCGATATACTTTAAACTAAGTACGTGACCCTATAGTTATCGACTGTATTAAGGATTGCTTTTCACTATCGCAATGTAAGTAAGTGTATATAGCACAGGTGGACGGACAGGATTGATATAAGTACTCACAATATATCGTCGGAAGGAACGCAGCTTAGTCCCGAAGGCAACATCTGTTATTCTGTCTTAAAACTTAAGATAACACTTCGTCTTGCTTTAAAGGATTTCTGTCAACTTGTACTACACATACTTAGGAAGGATTGCATCAATTTACCACTGTCCCCTTGTATTTGACTATATATGTATCTGCATTACTGCACAATTGGTTCATAATTGATTACTGACTAACGGCATCGAATTTTCCTTTTGTTTTTAATTTTCATTTCAATTTTATGTGAATCAGTTTTATTATAGTTGTCATTTCAGCTTTTAGGAAAACGATTGATGAAGGATATTCTTTGAAGGATGCACAAAATTCTATCAATTATTTTTCGATAGCAGCACACAAAGGAGAACGGAGAGACTTTGAATGACATGTAAAAGGATTCAGTGTTGTTGATTGAAAGTGACATTTTAGTATGCCCCGTTTAATTACAAAAGTGGAAAATCTGATAAT